>VNJR01005889.1:0-21255 GCA_008042585.1 Drosophila punjabiensis | reverse complement strand
GCGCAGAAAGACAATATTTCCGCGAAAATTTGTAAGCATGCATAGAATACATGAGCTAAAATCAAGGAAATTTAAACACAAATTGTATAATTTACATTTATTATTAGTACAGATATGACACCGCTTTAAGAAGTTAATTGTATTGATTGACATGGCCCAAAAAACTTCATGAATCTTAGTTTTTACTAGAGTTTTTATTTTATTGTTGAGACTAGACAAAACAAGATTTCTGTTGAAAACTGGTAGTTTTATAAAAATACCAGGTAACTATTTAAGAGAGTTCCTCTATAATGCTTTAAATTGTATCTAAAGAATATATTTTTTCTTTTTAGAGGCCAAGTTTTAAAATATAAACTCGCAATTTAAATTAATTTTTTTGTTGAGAACTTTTACAAGTTTAAGTTTACATTTACGATTTCTATACATATTTTTATATACATTTACTGAAAGAGAAAAATTTTGAAAATAAATACTTAAAATATTTAAAAAACGATCTGAACAAAATACCAGATATAGTTTCCCATTTCAAGGTTCTAATAAAACCTCTGATAAATGAGAAACATAATGTCTCATAGCAATCCTTTTAAAGCACTCACCTGGAAATCTATGTTTTGTTTCGCTATCGTAAATTCCTATTTAAATAAAATAATGGAAATACAAATTATTCTAATTATAACTTAAATAAAATAGCGGCAGGACAAAGCTAAATGATAGAAGATTAAAAAGGTTTTATTTACTATTCAGGATGTGCATAATGTAGTCAATGTTCGTGATGGACAAAGACAGTCCAAAAAGCGCCATTATGATGCAACCAATTTGAAATGATAAACAGAAGCAACAACTTTTGGCTAGAATCATGGTATAAAGAAATAAATTCCAACAATTTTTCGGCCAGAATCATAGTATAAAAAAATAAATATTTAAATAAAAAGATGTTGACAGTTAACGCAAAATGGACTATCAAGTAAAATTTCAAATTAAATAATAAATTCACAATGAAAATAAATAAAAAGTGAAAAAGGATACCGTAATCCAAAGTTAAATGAAACGATATAATTGGTTATTCTGTCTTAATATTATGTTGTGTGCAACACATGGCGTATACGTAATTTATTTACATAGCAGAAGTCTTCGGGAAATCTTGTTATATTGCCTGTCCCCCTTGTACCCCCACCCTGCCGCCATGTCCTCTTGAGTGTGATGTGAGGAGTATTAACTTTTTTGCATAATTTCAATTTAAGCAATTTATATTATGGCCTCATTAGCATCAGCATTAGCCTAGAGTTTCCCGCTCGATGTGTGTGTGAGTGTGTGTGTGTGTGTCTGGCACGCGTGGAATCGTTTTCAGTTCTCATCAAGATGCTAATGAAATTATAAAGAAAATTGAGTCTGCCATATTAACACGGTCCAAGCTGTTATCATCACTCTGGCAGACTTCTCGCTTGATGAACAGGTGGTGTGGTAGCTATATATATACATATATAGGAATACAAAAATAAAGACAAATTGAGGCTCTGCATATCGTACCTGCTCCTTGCCAAGCTTCTCATTTGTCCACACATGGCGGTCGGAATTTATCTGGATATTTCGTAACATAATAGTGAAAACTGACAATGATGATACTATACACGTCTAAGACTGCAGGGACTGACAATTACTCAAAGGCTGGTGCTCAAGATAATGGAATCACCCTACCAAATGTAATCAGCATCGCCAGGACATAGAGGCAAGTGGAGAGACTGCTCTTGAAGAAGGGATTCCGACCGTATGGCAGTGCATGGAAGACGATGTAGTAGGCAATCATGTGGATGATGAACATGACTATCCAAACGAGGGTGAATTTCATAAATTTCTGTTGCAAAGTTAAAGTTCAAAAGGGATCGATATCGAAACGAAGGGATTCCTTGCTCACCGCCATAATAGCTATCAGCAGGATTACCGCGGCCGCGATCATCAGACCGATATGGCAAACATTGAACCATTTGATCCATCTATCAGTTTTATTGGCTGCGGAAATACATAAGGAGTTACGTATAAACAATCCAACAAAATCCTTTCTTACTTACTCTTCTTGTAAATGACATCGTCGACGATGGTGCCCGCATTAATAACTCCGAAGAACAAGGTGTAGAACGAAATTACAATGCATCCAGTCTTCAACGATAGGAAAAAACAACATTTGCGTCTGATCAGCTTCCTGAATAATGGCATCAAAACTATAAACACTTTTGTATGTAGAAATGTCAAGTGTCATATTTGATGTTTAAATCTCACAACTTAAAGCTGGCAAGATCCTTTGGAATTCCAGACTGAAATTGGGTAATCCAATAGCTGCATCTTTTCTGGCTTTAGGTCAGTAAAGTCCATCCTTCTGGACAAAGTTGCCAAAGACCTCGCCCCCTCTTGGCAAACTTTGGCCGTTGAAAACTTACGCAGAGTCCTTTTACTCTTTTTCACATCCTTCGCTGAGCTAAGCTAAATTCTGCCTGCTGCTGGTTTAATGTGATAATTGAAGCCGCAGCCGTTTCGAAAGTGAAGCTGACTGGCAAAACGATGATGTTAACAAAATATAAAATTATGATTAAATATATATTTTAATTATTAATATTTCCTACTAACTAACTTGTGACATGTAACATATTATTTTTCACTTTAATTTTTACACTTAAGAATCACCAACCATTTAGTTCCAATACCATTTACTTTTAAATAGAAAACAGAATTGATTTTGTCCCTAGATAGAATAATTTCTAAGAAATGTGTCCTTCCCATAAGGCGAGCTACTAATGATGCTAATCTGATTAGTGCTTTCTGTGCTCCCAGACTTCATTATCCTCAAGCAACATATGGCAGCTTCGTTTTTGATTGATTGCAGCATCAATTTATTTGTCATTAATACCCCGACTTCGACATCGAATTGAGTAAGCAACGTGTTGATGGCCCATTAAGTGTCAGCCAAAAGAACAGATAGAAGCATTAGTTAAATAAAAAGGCTCGGTCACATATTATGTGCCTCGTTCTCTCAACTGCTGCTGCACCCCTTCGTGGATCGATCGATGCCAGGGCCGTTTCCAATCTCTCTCATCCACTCTTGGCACCCAGGGCAGCTCATCTATCATCATTGGTACTGGCCTGGGTACCCGGGTAGCCGGGTATCCGGGTGAGAGCACCTTTCTATCCGGGAATGCTTTTACTGTATCCTCCTCTCACTTCTCAATAGCTCTTCCCCCACTTGTTCACACTCTCGCACCCCGGCTCTGGCGTATTTATAGCATCTTAATTGAATTTCAATTTTCAATTTCGCTTTTAATTGAATTCAATGAAAAAGTGTCGATGAAACGGTATTCAGCCATCCCTCATCCCCAGTTAGCTCCCCTTGTGACACTACACCCTGCACCCTGCAGTCGTTGTTGTTGTTGTTGTTGTTGATGCTGTTTATTCAGCTGCCAGTTGAGCGCCGCCTGGCTGCCTCTCGATGGCGCCGTCCAGGCCACAAAGCGCCCGAGTGAGCCTCAGGAATAGCACTGAACGGAAAGCTGGGTTAAATTTACTCAGAGTTCCCATGGTATTGAATTAGTATCGATATTCAATGAAAACGATATATTTTTCGATGTTTTTAAATTGTATATTTATCGTTGGTTTTATATATCGACGAATTGGCATAACTAATTAGGGATGGTAGAAAATTCATCTCATGCCTTTATTTATATTAAATTCATATTTGACAGACGATATAGAAATGTATATAGTAAAGTAATAAAGACAATGGGAAAAAACCATAAATATATGTAATTAAATTAATCGGTTATCCTTTTAAATGAATCGGTTATCCTTTTGCATTTATCGATATTTTCATCTTAACTTATTTGCGGCATTTTTCGGTACTTCAAATATGTCACACCTTAAATAGTATTAATTTAAGCTGCGCTTATAGGGAATATCGTCGTAATAGAAATACTGTTGAAAGCAATTTTGTTGCCTTCTTATAATTAAATGAAGAGCTCACTGCGTATTTGAAAATTATCTAACAAAAGTACCTTCATGTGAAATAATCAATAAAATGGGATTGTGTGTTTATGAAAAAAAAAAATAATAAAGCAAATCAATGCCCGTACACCTTCATTTAGTATATAACTTCATCAAATACGGAAAATGTCCAACTATATTTAAAGCAATAAATCACAATTGCTTTTCCCTCAGTGGATATCTAAAGTGTACTAAAACGACCCACAATTGGCTTGATGTGATTGCGCTCATATTTTGCACTCTGATTGGTTTGTGATTGACTGAAAAGTTGTAAATTGATTCGACTGAGAGTAAGTGCGGGCCATTGGCAGATAAACAAACCCATTTCAGTACTAACTGGGTTAGGCAATAGAAAAGCACCAAAAACATGAACCCTATCACTCTTTGCGAACACTAATTGTGGTCGGTCTTCTTTCAAGTTTTATGAATTTCTTTTGATGCTATATAGGTACAAATTTCCTTTATTTTCTTTTCTATTCAGAAATACCTTTATCTGGCCATGTCTTTTCAATAAAAAAAAAATCCGGAATTAATGTAGAAATGTGCCACAAACATTGCAAGCAGGGTGAAAAAATCTGTCACCAGCGAAGCGGATCGGACAAATAGAAATTCAAATGAATGCAACTTGCATGCGAAATGAGGAATGCCGTGCGCACACCTCTCAGATGCGGAATGGCAGCATCTGTAGCTGTATCTGTATCTGTAAATGTAAATATATCTGGCGCTATATATGCATTTTGTTGGCTGTCTGGCTTATTATGCGGGCCCCATACACATAACTCGGTCCTCGACCATTCCGCCTGCTCATGAGTTTGCATTCATCATGCGGCCACACGTGTGTACCTGCGGCTCAGCCGATATGAGATTTATGCCACTCAACACAAGACGAAATATCCCCGACAATAGACCCTCCTACATTTGCATGCTGTGTGGGGTCGAAGGTTGAAGGTGCCAGCGATCTGTGTTGCCATTTCCCCGGGCACCCATCTGGGGAAAAGCGAATATTCCGCGGAATTGGCCCCCAAAGATAAAGCCGGCAACCAACAAAAGATGTATGCAAATTGCTTTGACAGTGAATATGCGCCCGGAGCAGTGTCAGCGTTTTATTGCTAAAATATGCACATTACCATGCCAGATTTGTGGGATCTGTCCGTTGATTGCCCTGCTCCGGGGAAAGGTTCGAGCTAACTCGGAATAGCCGAAGAAATCATCGTTTAACAGCAAATTGATAGCGAGTCATTGGGAATTCAATATTCATGTGAAGCTTACAAGTGTCCGAAGGACTTAGAGACCTTAAAAAGGATATGTACTTTAATATTAATATGTTTTATAAATAAATACAAAGTTATAAATAAAAAGCTTCACATGTTGTATCTTGAATAAACTCTTGTGTCAGTTTGATTTAACTTGGAATTACTTATTGGGAAATTAATTTCCATGTGAAGCTTAAAAGTGTTTGAATGTTTTAGAGACCTTTAATATAAATTAATTTTTAATAAATACAGTTTTATAAATATAACCCTTTAAATATTGCATCTTGAATTTAAAATTTACAAGCCCTACGAAAAGAAACTCCCAACGTTGTGACAGTTTGTAATATGAATGTAGGATTAATGTCCTGTAATATTTTTTATTTTATTTTTTTTTTTTTCAAAATTTAAATAAATTTATATATTGCTCACAACCCACTTCTGATTATTCAAACCCTTGTGTTGATGATTTATTTTCCCGAAAAGGATACCTTTCCAAGCTTATGTTTTCATAGCTTACCTGTAAAAATAGCTTAATCTTATGACTCTTCTAGGATTCACTGTTGCTATAAAAGCAGCCTCTGGACACCTATTGGGATTTCACACACTATGGGACCATTACGAAAATTGAAAGCTTAAGCGTTTTGGGTCTAATAGCTGATTGACTTGCGTGCCACAGAGCCGAAATGAAGGTAGCAAAATAAGGAGTGAGAAAAACGTATGCAGAGGCAGGCAAAAATAAATACCAAATAGTAGTGTCCTGACTGTAGGATACCTATTATATAATATATATTATTAGATGATTTTATAATTTAATATAATTTGTTTATTAAAACTTCCAATTTCATTATTCATTAAAAGTTGCTCTTTGTTGAAGATTTGCAGTTACTAAAAAAATAAAAAAAAAGAAAGCATATCGCTATTTTGGGTTATAGGATCACATAGTTTTAAGTTTTCCATTATCTAAATGAAAACCTATAATGATCTAGGTTTTTCTTAGCTATTTTTAAAAGTAATAACCCCTTTCGTATTGGGTATTTCATACAAAAAGTGTCAACCCAAGCAAATGGTCCAGGGATAGCTTTTCTGAAAATAAGTTCTCGATGCGGCTGCGAGTGTCAGCGGCAGACTGTTGACTGGCTTTGGCTTTTGTCTTAGCCATGACATTATTTACGAGCTTCGTGCCAGCGACACGCACAGAAAGGCAAATGGGCAGCTGTGTTCTCAGCCGCAGAAACTAGCAGGATACGTGCCCCACGGGGTCGGCTTCGTTGGCACGTCTATTACCTTAAGCGTCTGTTGCCAATTTGGCTTCCTTTTGCCTCAACATGGCCCGGAGCCCCGGAGGCTCGCATTGACTGCACCTTGATTAATGCGGTGCCAGGACACTCTTTTCCCATTCCACCATCTCGTTCCGTTCTGCCATTAGCAAATGCTGTGGCTACGACCATTTCCATTGTTTCCGTTTCCGTTGTCCTATTGTCACCAATTTGTTCGGATGTCTCCTCCTTTCTTCAACACGATGGACTATTTCACATTATTCATGCGAGCAAGGTGTTGACTACTTCTTCTTTCGGAGAGGTTGATGTATCTAAAGATATAGGGTGGGGCAAAAAGGAAAAATGTATACTCATGGTGAACACATTAATAAGGAGTATAATAAAAGGACATTTGCATTATAAAAACTAATAAATTAGAAATGATATCTCTATATATTTAATATTTACAGGACATAATCTAATTCAATGGAAACTGTAAATTTGCGCAAGTATGATTTTTATAATGGTTATTTCTATAAATAAGCAATCCCCATTGCAATAATAAAGTCTTATTAATTTATCGAAAGATAATATCAGCACAGCTCGTTATAAATGTGTTTATTTAGCAAACTGTCCTTTTTTAACACCCAGAAACAGTTCGTGGAAAGGACTTCATTTCTAAACGCTTAAAGGGCCTCCTTTAGGCCTTTGACCCACATCACACATAATGGCTCCTTTTAACATGACCGAATGGGGCTGTGAGATAAATATAAATATAAAAATCCCTTGAATATATCTCCGCATTGAAAGGGCTATAAAAAATCAAAGTGAATGCAGACAAAACGCCTTTCGAGTAGATCGTCCCACTAAGCCCCTCAGAATGTGGTCTCGATGCGGGTGGCTACATCGGCAATCCGCTCCAAGGCTTCGCGCTAAAATCGCACCAACACTCGAGTCCTTGTCTGCCATTTGTGCCATCTGCTTGCCATGCGGCACACGATTCAGCGCAAAAAGCTTGTAATTCCCGTCTCAGCCCGAAGGATGTAATTTACAATGTTGCAGCAGGTGGCAGTTGCAGCTTGGAGTGGCTGCCATGCAAGTGCCGCATTTGCCGCCTCCATTTTGTTGCGTTTTATGTTGTTGGCTTTGGCCGACAGGTCGTATGTGCAATATTTTTCGCATCTCCATTGCCACGGGGGCAAACGCTGTTGCATATTTTCAGGCTGCCTTAATGCCAGAGAGAAAGAGAGAGAGAAAAGCGAGTATTTTGAACATTTTAGCATTTTACCTGTGCGAAACATGTTGGCTAAATAAATGAGAATCGGCAGGGGCTAAGTGGCGAGAGCTGAAAATGAATTTACCACGGAACAGGTATTTAAACTTTAAACAAAATATTCTCACGGATTTATCGGCGAATTTATTAGTTATAGATAAGCTGTCAAGACCACAGCACATGACTAATTTAAGTGTGCACTTGAAAGCCGCGTATTAATTTATTTATTGATTTATAATTGGTTGATAACTACCTGTCAGCTCGGCAAAAATTCTAGAAAATATAAAACATCCATATATAAGCTCTCCATAGATGTCTATTCGCATTGTGCTGTGTAAATCTGCCGGACTTTTGATTAAAGTTTGAATTTTTAACTTTTAACTTAATTTATTATGTATTTACTTAACCTAAAATTTTGGGTGCTATTAAAAAGCTCTTATAAATGGAATATCATTATTTCTCTTCTTCTATACAGAAACATTATTGCTTGATAAATTTTAATTAATTTAAATAATACATTTATTTAAGGTATATTCTTTGTTCACTTTGTTTAATCATCCGTGAAAATGTAACCTGAAATTTGACTTTGCCTCTTTTGCAGTTTTCGTAAAAATAACTATAAACTACCTTGACATTTTGTAACCTTTATTCTTACATTTACCTGGTTGGAATTTTTGCACAGACTAGGTTTCGTTCACCGTCTCCTAGATTCTTTTATGGGATGCACTTGCTTGGGGCGGCAGAATAAAAGCAGCTTCGCCACTAAGCCGGTTACCCAATAGCTTAACCCGAGGCATGGGTTTAACCAGCGCCTCCAGCTCCTGGTCGGAGATGCTCTGCATCTTTAATGCGGTGGCGGCCCACATGAAATTTCGTTGGCAACGAACTCAATCTCCCTAATCGCTTGCCTCTCGTCCCAACTGCTCGCCAGGATGCCAGGAGGCTGCCTTGACAATGTGTCCTCACATACTTAATCATATGGTGGAAGGGCTGAGGGAAGCCGTTGCGGATTTCAGCGCTTCAGCTCCGAGATAAAATAAAATCTATGCCAGAAGCTTCGGCAAATGTCGCTGTCGTTGTCGTGTCTTCGTCTAGGTTTTCTTCAACTGTTTCACTTTAGCCGCTTTATTTTTTATGAGCCATCGTGCAGATACCAGTACTAAGGTGGCTCTGATTTGAAACCACTTATAACTCTTAGTTAACTATTTGAATTTTAAATTCTTCATCCAAAATATTGTTTAATTTGATTTGTTTTAAAGTAATGACAATTTTGAAGGGAAAGTTGGGTTCTTCTTTATATTTTAGTGCTTTTACTTTCTTCTTTGTGCCTCCAAAAAGTATAAAACAACTTTACGACCAGGCTTTCTATGGTCGGAACACTCACTTTTCCTAATTTTCCTTAATAAATCCCCGGCAAAAACCTTTCCCGAATGCATATTCCCTAGAAAGTGTCATAGATTATCCCGCTTTTAGCTATAAATCGGTAACTTTGGCCCACCCTAACTCGCACACACACTCGGGCGAGGCAGCATCTGTCACTTTGCGCTGGTGTTTGTACTAAATCCACACACACACACTTACTTTCGCATACTCTTGGTTCGTGTCAAAAGAATTTCTGTTTGATTGCAGAGAATAAACAAGTGAAGGCGGCTCCTACGTGTATATGTATGTGTGAGTGCGGATGGTTGAATGTGTGTGTGTGTGTCCGCTGCTGTCGGTGTTTCCCTCTCGATTTATTTTTCCTTTTCCGCCTGCGGCTTTCCCTGAATTTTTCACTTAGACTGTGAGATTTCCCAACTTAATGCGATGTCGACAAGGCGGTGAACTGCGGTTACCATTTTTATGCCCCGCCCAGCAATTGTAATATATATTTCATACTTTAACCCCTGCTTATAAATAATAATGCATTTGGAGCGCATTTATGGCTTCTGAGGTTTTTATGCCCCCTTTTATGCTCGTGATTTTTCAGCTTAAAAAGTTTACTGCCAGGAAGAGTTTAAAATAATATGGCTCCTTTCAGTAAATGTATTCTGGTAATTAAGTATAATTTATTGCGGTTTATGCGTTTAATGCCACACCTAAACAGCTTTTCACAAATTTGTTTAAAAACAAACACTAATTAAAAATTAGATGATATTATTCCTAAAAAGCTTGAAAGGTGTCATAATTAATCAACAATGTAAGCAGCTTAAAGGGATAATGATTATCCTAAAAACAAGCAAAAGTATATGCAAGAATGCGCCCCCACTATAAAAATATTTGCACATGCCATTGTGCCCTTAATTTGCGGTATTTTCCTTCATTAATTAACCAGACATCCGGCCACTAGACAGAGCCTCTTGACCTTACCACTCAGACCGCCTCTCGAGTCCTGCTTATCAAGAGGACTTCGACTGGCCGTCTATTGATTTATCGGGTCAGCTTGTTAGGTATGAAAAATAGGGCGCGTGCGAGGAGAAAAATCAATTCAGCCGGCAGACAAAAAATCAAGTTACCAGAACACATCTATAAATAGGGGGCGACCACAGCGGAAAGACTAAACTTGCCACCAAATATCCAATGGCCGACAACGAGCACGAGGCTTATCGGGCATGTCTACGGCCATAAATAAATCAAACACTTTAAATGCCGCAGTCAATTAGCGGGCTATAAATCTGTGCGTATCGATTTACGAATTGTGTGCAAAGTGGGAAAAAGTATCAACAGGGCAAATCTGAACTCTGTATGCTAATTTGTATGTTGGGCGTAATTCCGGGAGGTGGCACCACACTTTTGTAGGCAACTGTGTGTGCGCGAGTGTTGTTTGCCTGATGATTTATGAAAGCCGCGAGTGTGTGCGTCTGATTTGATGCTATTTACACTTAATTGCAGCTTTGCAAATGTTGATACGAGTGTAAATGTTTGACTGCCTTGATTTCAATTTGCTGCCAGCAATTAAAGTGCCCAATAGTCAGGCTCTGAATCCGTATGGCTTTACTTTACCTTCCCCGAAATGATTTATTTATTGTCCCTGTATATCGATCGCCTGCAGGCGCTATTCACAATTACCCAAAGGTGATATTTGATTCCAATTGTGCGCCTCTACATATATCCAGTCTCGACAAACACCCCTCGGCTGCCTGACAGCTCAATTAAGTTGCTTTCCAAAGACAATTGTCTGTGAAATTGTACGGAGGTGGAACGAAATCGGATAAGAGAAGTCTTGGCGGAGTATACAATTTCTTTGCCGGCGAAATGTGCGCCTAAATGTCAAATTTAAATGCCAGGCGGGCTTCCTTGGATTCCGTGGGTGGTCAATTAATTCGCTTCCAGATGATGCCCATCACGTACGAGTCCCGGAATCGCCAGGAGGCGGCTGAACTTTATCTCAGAATGATCAAATTAAGCCTACGGATTTATGCAAATTTTAATAACGTTATGAAATAGCTGTAGCACATTAGTGTCATGAAAATAAGGACACCAAAATTGGTCGCTAAGGGACTTATTTTCTGAGCGAATTGTGTGCCTATTATTTTGTATGCTATTTGAGTTTTTGGTATTAAAAAGAATCGATTGAGAGAAGAACTATAGAGATTTATGAAGTATTTAGTTCTTTTTAAATTGTTACTAATAGACTCAAAATTTGTTCACTCTTGCAGCCGAGGACATCCACCTGAACGATTTATATACCCGCTACCGCCAAAGGCTGCGTAAGTCGCTGTTCAGATCCGGCCTGCTGACTTCCCTGCTGGCATGTGTCGTGTCCATAATCATTGGCATCGTTTACGAACAGGTGAGCACTTGGTTCAGGTAGATTACCGCAAAGATTTAGATAATTTACATAGAAAACAAAAATGGATGCATATGGAATGTTTATGTTAGAAGTCCTTGAAGCAGCCAAAATATTTTTTTATGAAACGTAAGATTTAAATTTAAAAATAGAAAACAAATACATGTTTTAGGCTTAACTATAACCTTAACATATATTCTATAGTCTATACAGTATTTAACAAATTTTCAATGCATTTGGTTTTTTTTAATGTCTGTAGTCTCTTTTTATTTTCCTTAATTTAACTTTAAAAATATAATTTTCTCTGTATTTTTGTGACATTCACAGCACCTGGTGCAGACATTGCTCCTCGTACTGGCGGCCCTAATCTCTGGCTCCATTCTGACGGCCCTGCAGTTCCCGGCGGTGCTGAGCTCCCCGGCCGCCGCCTTGGCCTTCGCCATCGTCACCACCTTCTCGCTGGGCACCATTGCGGCCATCACCGGCGACGAGCTGGCCCCGCTGCCCATGTACGCCCTGTTTCTGGTAAGCCCGCATCCCATCGGTGCTCCGCCTGTGGATTATAATCTCTAACGTTCTTTGCAGTGCATTCACTCCATGCTGCCCATTTCGTGGCCCGTGTCCGTGGTGCTGGCCTTATTCATGACCGCCATCCACATCGTTTACCGGATCGGCACCAGTCCCGACTACTCGCCCGATTTGCCAATGGTGAGTCCGTCATTCATTTGCATTCCGTGTGGGAGCATGGAGCCCCCACGATGGCTAACCGCACACACTGGCGATTGGATTAGTTTCCATATGATTGGGGCTCACGACGGTGCTATGGGCACGGCCAAATAGGGCTTACCACGGATCAGAGAGCGCAATTAGTTTGAGAGCGTTTGCTGTTATAATCCCGAGCATTTGGTGGCATTCGAATTTATATCACTTTTACCATGGGATTGGTCTCCCTAATGACACATTTTGTTTGGGGTGGTAACTTTAATTGTTATCAAAAATTGACAGGGAGAATGAAAATGGTTACAAGGGAAACGGTTAATGTTTGTCTTCCTTTTTAAAGTTTTTATAAAAATCTAGTTAAATCAAAAACAAATTTTACCAGTAATGTAGCACCTTAAATCTATTAGTATTAATTAATTTAACTAATTTAAATTGCAATAATCGTAAATCATCATAAATTGAATTCTTAGCAGTAAGTGGAAAGGAAGAATTTGTTCTCTAACGAAGTACTTGAGATTTATCATTTTATCAACGTTTTAATCAGACTTAATTTTTTGTTCAAGTAATATAAATGTATTTTTAAATACCTCAAATAAGTATTGACAAAACACTTATGTTCAAGATAGAAGAAACTTTATTCTGAAAATAATCATAGATAAACAGTGTTTGTTTATCTATTAATATATATTTTGTAATTCCATCCATTTTGGGCTTAAAGTTATGTTAACGATTTTCCATAATTTCCCCAATTCCCAATTAGCATTCGTTTGGATTTAAATTAAATTTATCATATTAAAATGCATCCCATAAATGCAGTTTATCACTTTGCTAATTTTATGCACAAGAGCTTAAATTCCCTCGCTCTAGCTCGGTGAGAAATAATTTGTATCCGGCTCGTGCCCGTTTCAATTCCCCTATCTCCCCTAATGGGATGCGGTTGGGTCTCCATCTCGGTTTACTCTCAATCCCAATGCCACACCCCTTCCTCCCCGTGATTCGTTAATTAGGTTGCATCGTGTTTTTGCCGCGCGGCGAGGACAACGATGCGCATCGCTCTGTGCCGGCTGGTAATTGCCATTCCGGGTTAGACATTCATTATTTATGGAACGTGCCCTCTTTCCGCTCTCTCTCTCTCCTTCTGGCGCACTTAGCTCTTCGGGGAGATTGTGATGCTGGCCAGTGCATCCATTTCCGGGCTCTACTATCGCATCATGTCGGATGCGGCGCACAATCGCACCGTCGACGGCACCCGGACGGGCATCGAGCAGCGCGTGAAGCTGGAATGCGAGCGGGAGCAGCAGGAGCAGCTGTTGCTCAGCGTGATTCCCGCCTACATAGCAGCAGAGGTAAGGACACTGAGAGAAATATTATTTGCAAATTTTAAGGGATTTAATTTGGTCAGTTTATCTTAGAAGTCTTGTAAGATTCTTAATTCAAGCTTAAAGATTAAATTTAAAAAAATTAGAAAGAAAATGTGATTTGTTCTTTGCTTTGTTTTTATTATAAAGTAAAAAGAATTACGTTTAAATATATTTGTTCTAAATATTCAAAATGCTATTATTAAAAATAATAATATTAAATCAAAAATAAAACAAATTTTGTTCGAGTGTAATCTCATGTCAGAGCGACAGATAAGCTGTGTTTTACTGAGAATAATCCCATTGCTGCTTGTTATTTTCGCAGGTGAAGCGCAGCATCATGTTGAAGATGGCCGATGCCTGCCAGAGAGCTGGAGGACAGGCCTCCACCTCGGCCACCCGCTTCCACGAACTGCATGTCCAGCGCCATACCAATGTCACTATTCTCTTCGCGGATATCGTCAACTTCACGCCCCTGTCTAGTTCGTTGACAGCCAGTGATCTGGTCAAGACCCTGAACGATTTGTTTGGTCGTTTCGATCAGATAGCACAGGTAAAGTAAGCTGAAAAGTTAATTAATAAGAAGGTAACAGAAGGAAATTTTATAAAAACTTTCTTAGTTAATATTATTGAGGCAGAAAACATATAAAAAATATCGATTTCAGCACCATATACACCCAACATAAAATATTACTTCTAAATATAAAATGTACCCCAATAGTTGTGTATCAACTTTGAATTTTTTATGTATTTCTTTGCAAAGAAAGTACAGTTTCAACTATAACTTATGAATATTACTTAATACAATTTATTCAATTAATAATAATAAAACTTAATAAGATTTATTAATTGAAAGATTTATTAAGTGAAAAATGTTCTTCCTTTCCTAAGAAACACATCAAAAATTCAAAGTTGATATACAATTATTTCTAAATTAAATCACGTTTTAGTTTTAACCCCTTCTCCTCCTTGTTGTGTTGTCACACACAAAAAGGAGTAGACTACGTCAATTCCAAATGGTAATTAATTATTTGTATTCCGGCAGGAGAATCAATGCCTTCGTATCAAGATCCTTGGCGATTGCTATTACTGCGTGTCCGGCCTGCCCATTTCCCGGCCCCAACATGCAACCAATTGTGTCAACATGGGCCTGCAGATGATCGATGCCATCAGGTGAGTGTGCCGCACGTTTTGGTCGGAGCCCGGGACAGGGCTTGGGCTTTGCTTGGCCGAGGTCTGTTGGTTCTTGGTCAACATTTGCATTGGCCCCGTCACCGGTTGGGTGTACCGTCTGTTGTTTGTCTTTCGCTCCCGGCCAGCCTTTGACTTCCACTCCGAGCTCCTTTTGGCCAAGGCCATTTAACACCGTGATTGTCGGGTTTTGTGGCTAGCTGAGAATGGTTGTTGCATTCACAGTTAACTGAGCCATAAAGCGTCCTTCTGCCTGGCTAGTTTAGGGCTTTTTCAAGGCTTGTGGCTCAATAGAGGATTAAAATATAAATTTAAACTATTGCAGGAACTTTGTGAAGCAACTTTCTTTTTTTCTTAAGTCTTATCTTGGCTTTTAAATATTTAGACATAACAACTTTGAATCATTTCATTAGCTTTTTGGTAAACAGGAATGTACCGAAAGCAATGAACATAAAATTAAATTAAAATGCTAATTTAAATTGCACATTTCTCCCCCATTTTGAATCAAATTAGAGGCGTTTCAACGCATTTGATCTGGCATTTTCATCTGTGACCGGTTTCGAGGTTTTAATTGCAGCCAGAAATCCTCGCATTTCCGGTGAAGTCACTCCCTCAGACCCGCTCGGCTTTATGGGGGACCATTAAAAACGTATTATGCTATAAAGGCGCACGAACGAGATGGGAAATAAAAGAATGGCAAACAGAAACATCATAAAATACAATAAACAATATCGACACAAAGGCCATTTTATTACACGCGAGAATTTATGCACAAGTGGCCTCAGGACCAAAGAGCCTCTCATTTTGGCTTTTACTTGCCTTTTTGCCTGGCTTTTTTATTGGACTCTGTGCTTATTCCTATTGTTTATTTTTGCGTGTCGGCCTTTCCTTATTTCGGTGCCTTCCGAACTCTGGCCTTTTAATCTTTGCGCCGACCAGAGTCCCCTCCCAAGTTGGCTTTGTTCCTGCCACAAACTCGCTCGAAAAGATACTGGCACTCGTGAGCTGTTGACTTTCGGGCAGCTTAACGGGCAGCCGGGGAGATGCCAAAAGTTTTCCGCACAAGGCAAACAAGATTTAATTATGAATTGCATTCCCCTTGTCATATAATCCCGAAAATGGGGCAACTTTAATAGGGCTCGCGATTGCCCCAAAATGTAGGCAATGGATTTGGATATTTGGTCGCAAAGCCATCTTGATTTTATGGCTTTTAGTTTGGGAAATATTTACATGAATTATGCAGTTCAATCAGAATTTCGCAACTTTTTGTTTTGAAAACTTTGAGCACTCAGAAATTCATAATCCCAAAATCCGGACACAAAAATCCAATACCTTTTGTCGTCTTTGCGACCATATCCATATCCTCGCTGCTATCCAAATGACCAGGAAGGGCCAAAGCAAATAAAACCCTGAAGGGTTCCCCAGTGATTTGGCCTTCGATGCGGCTCATTTGACCCCGACGGCATTCAGGCCAACAGAAAATGCTGCTTAACGTTAATAACTCAAGAACTCTTGTTGGCCAGCCTTCGGTTGCGAGGTCCTTTGCTGTGGCAATGTCTATCCAGGAACAAAAGTTTCTGCCAAAGGAAACACTAGGCGAAGCACTCAACACAATTTTCTGCAACAAGAGGTTCTAAAATGCAAATCAAAATTTAAGTCATTTGTTTTACATAAATTCGAGAACAAATTTATCAGCATAAATTAAGGTGCTCTTATTAATTTTTTGGTTTATGTGAAATTTAAAGCTTAATTTAATTAAATTTCACTCCTTATCGAGAAGGAAAAATTGCAACTATTGAAAATTAAAATTAAAGCACGATCGTATATCCTATATGAAAGGTTGCCACAAGAGTAGTTTAAAAAAATCTTTTAATTTAAATTAATCAGCTGGAAAGTATTCAATTATATCGATATTTTTGATATTTTGCGATCATTTAAATTTCGATTTATTAATAATTACAATGTTAACCGTTTGACAGATTGAAATAATCAAAAATTTAGTTTTAAAATTTGTTTAAAAATATTTTTATTCAAAATTTCAGATACTTTTATTTCGATATATTAAGCTTATGATATTTAATCTTCAATTAAATCAATTTTTTTGATATTTTTCAATAATTTTAATATAGATTAACAAGATTTAAGATGTTTATCGTTTGACGGATTGAAATGACCAAAAATATCGATTTAAAATTTGTTTATTAATGTTTTTATTCAAAATGTCGTGTATACTTATTTCGATATATTAAGCTTATGATATTTTCGTTATGATATAGGGTTTACTCAGTCTGAACTAAAACTTGTATCCTAATTTTTTCAAGTGCAACTTTTGCGTAGTGTTTTGTGGTCCCCCACCTTCGTGGGCGATTTCCCGCCCGTATCATAGTCGTCCATCGGTCCGGAGTCGACCTGGTCCGCTTGTGCTTTATGGCCCATAAAATTGTTAATACGACGACGGCACAACTAGCCTGCAGATGTGTACCCACTCGTATATCCTTAATAATACTTATACATACATATGCGCGAGGCGCTGCTTTGTGCTCCGCTCATTGTTTGCCCTTCGCTTACTCCAACAGACACGTGCGTGAGGCGACCGGCATAAACGTCGACATGCGAATTGGCATCCACACGGGCAACGTTCTCTGCGGCGTCCTTGGCCTACGAAAGTGGCAATTTGATGTTTGGAGCGACGATGTTACATTGGCCAACCACATGGAGAGCGGCGGTGTAGCCGGGTAAGTGTCTGTCTGCACTCGGAAAAAAACTAAGTGAAATAGGTCATTCATTCATATAATTAAAGATTTAACTTAAAGATTATTCATAGGAAAATTATCATACCAGTGTTTGCTTTTACGTATTCATATTTAAACTTTAAAACGTAGATTATTTATATCTTTAAATCTTTAAAATATACCGCTCCGTTCAAAAGTTATTGCAATTAAATTTGTATTTTCAAGTAAAAAAATAAAATGAACAAATAACTGTTATTTTCAATTTATTAAAATAAAAGTACATGAATAATTTTTTTTCAAGTAATATTTAAAAATTGAAAATATAAGTTTTTATTCAACTTTTATATAAAAATTTAAAAATAATAATTATTCAATAATTTTCTTATTATAATTGAATAATAAGAATAAAATTCAATTTTTTTCCATATGATTTCAAAATAACTCTTATTTTGTGATTTTTATTTTAATAATTATAACTGTTACGACCCCTGATTTCAATTAAAGATTTTCTTCGCTGTGTCAATAAAATCAAAGCTTTAATTCGAAATGAAACAAGGGTTTTAAAATTAAAACAAAAATATGTCTTAAAGTTTGTAATGTACATATTTTTTACAATATATAAATACTTTGCCTAATTTTTTACACATTTACAAAAATGCTAGCTAAATCTTTGTAATTTGATTTCTGTAGCATCCCTAAATATATTTATTTAAAAGATCTCTTATAGGGGTGAATTTTTAATCTTGTCTTTAATCAAAGCTTTGTTTAAAATAGAGTTCTTAATCATATAGAAAAGAACATCTGAAAATAACTTTCTTACAAATTACAAAACCATTTATAATTAGCAGTATTTGTATAACCTTCTCAATTGTTCTCAGTGTAGGCGAGTGTTTTCACTCATTTCGCCATTATGCTTGTACGACTGACAACGACAACGATGACGAGCGACGCGAACAAAAATAAATAAACAAACAAAACGCAGAACCCGCGGGTGGGAATCTCGGAATGGGGATCTGGGAGGTCGTGGTGTTTCCTCTAATGGCGGTGGTGGTGGCACAAAGCGAGTCAAGCAGTCGTAATGGCAATTTAAATTAGCCTCGGCGTAGTCGCAATTAAACGGGCTTCAGTTCAAGTCAGCATAACACTGAAAGGCAAAGGTTAAGGTTACGAAGAGCTGCAGCAATACACAAAGAACTGAAGTTGACAAAGAATTTCAAATTAAAGAATTCCTACATATGTTTGTGCCATATGCAACGAGGTTGGTTAATTAAATTTTATATAAGTATGATTGAGAATTCTAACGAAGAATTTTATTCATAATCAGAAGAAACCCCCTATTATTTCTTTAGTAAAATGTTGGTTGAGATAAGAAAGTTAAAAACCATTAATACTTCTTAATATAACGACATTAAGCTTGAAGAAATTGTATGTGTTCATTGCTCTAGGTAACCATTTTGTATAATTAAATTTAAAATATGCTTTCCGCTCAGCTTAATTCCGGGAAAATCTTAATGTTTGGCTTTGCAAATGCCAAAGTCTCAAAAGTCTCTTCCTTCCTCCTTCCAAATTCTCAGAACAGTTTAACTTTTATGCACAAACAAACAATTTCCTTTTGGTTTATTCATTTCGCGCACTTAAGTCGCGCTCAGAAGTCCCTTAGATGGATGCTAGCTGAGAATGTTCAAATGTTTTCTTTTATCTTACCTGCGGTCACATACGAAGACTTCAATTATTTTGAATTGAATGGAAATGCTATACTCAATGAGCCGGAAAACGCTCAGACGCCTCGACTAGGGCTTCACGCACGAATTGCGCTTCCCTTGAGCCGAAATATAAACAAAATTACGTAGGGAATAGATAAATACGAGTAGACATAGAGACAGGAGCCGCCTAAATTATTTTGCATAAACCTCTGTGTGTACACCAAGAGAAAATAAGGGAATATATACAATTGCCTTAAGGAATGCCTCACTTAAAATAATGGAGAAATTGTAATGTTTATAAATAAACTAGGGGACTATATTATTTTTTCAGAGTACACAATACATTTTTTTAAAGGATTTATTGATTTTATGATGCACTTGCGAGTGAATTCCTTTTAAAAAAGACTGAATTAAACCTTTTTAATGTTAATGAACTTATTATAATGATAAAAAAATATTTCTTTAGCCATTCGTAAGTCGCTAATTACTATCAATTATAATTATCTTTCTTAAATATAAAAATTTAGACTGAATCATAATTTATTCTTTTTCTTAAATCATTCATTTTTATTTCGGTGTAATTGTGCCAACTGATGATATGAAAATAAAAGTAGATTACTCATACGCCCTGTATGTCACCCGCACAAGCATTCATCATCATTTCTCAAATTTCTCATCGTCATCTTTGTTTCCTTTCCTCCTGCAGGCGCGTCCACATCACCAAGCAGACTCTGGACTTTCTGGGCGACAAATTCGAGGTGGAGCAGGGCGAGGGCGGCAACCGGGATGCCTATTTGGCGGATCACAAGATAGAAACGTATCTCATCGTGCCCCCTAAACCAGCCTACACCTACAGCGTTCCGCGTGTGGTGGAGTGCATCGAGCACAACGATCCCAGTCCCACGGATGAGGTCAAGGATGTGGACCACTCCAACGATACTGGCGACGCCACAGAAAAACTACTCCCCGTAACGGTGGATCCACCTCCATTGCCTGTCACCGACGAGAGAATGTCACCCACATCGACAAACAGCCAGGAGGCTCCTCTGCACGCCCCCCTTGCCTCGGCCGCCTCCATGTCCATCAAGGAGTTGTCCGAAGAGGAGGAGGAGGCCGACGAGGCAACGGCAGTCACAGAACCATTGATGGTCAAGGACCAGGACAACAAGGACAATAGCCAGGAGATGAAGCCTAATGGAGGTCACCGCGGCAGTGGCGATTCCGCCGCCTCCGAATCGGCAGCCAAGTCGGCCGCCCTTTCCCTGCCCGCAGAGGATCTGCTCAGCATGAGCGGATCGGAGAGCGGAATCTCCAACAGCGGCACCCCGGCTCCGTCCTCGAATCCGGCCAGTGTCACGCCCACGGCAGCAGCACCGGCCGGAGCATCCTCGGCCAGCAACAGCCTCACAGTGGCCGAGGCCCCGGAGAGATTCCGCCGGAAGTTGTCGGTGCAAGGTGAGAACTGTTTTGGGTATAACTATATAATTTTGGAAAAAAGTTTTTTTTTTAATATAATGAGTTGCCTCAGAAATCAATACAGCTTTTTAAACCCTAAAAAAAAAATGTGCTCTGGTCACACTGAAACTACCTAGTGCTTATTTTGTGGAACGATAAATTGAAAAATAAAAATTAATTAAAAGTCAAGAGTTTGGAAATTATCTACCACCCGAGCTTAGTGTGAGCGTTGTATACGACTTCGCCCATTGGCTCGGTCTTGTCTCTCGCTTGCGCTTCCACTGCCCAGCGAGAGATAGGAAGTTAATTATTAAATGGATGACAACGCACTTTCTTATCCGCCGCTCCCGAAAGAGCTGCCCGGATTTGAGAAGAAGAAGGAAATCACTGGCCAATCTCCAGCGGAACTTCGAGCGAAGCTTTCAAGAGACTTGGCTCAACGGCAATTGGACGCGCTTCGTCAACGAAATGCAGATGCTGTTAAGACTAGCTCAGCAACACCTGTAACCAACACCGTTA
>VNJR01005887.1:0-50805 GCA_008042585.1 Drosophila punjabiensis | reverse complement strand
AGCGGCGGCGACGAGCAAAAAGCTGAGCGCGAAAAGCGTGTCAAGGCGAGCGGCAAACGGAGCAAAGCGACCGCAAGGTGACCCAGTAAATAGGCGGGTGGTTGGGGGGTGGTCTATGTACTGGATGGGGCTGGCCCCGGGGGCGGATGCTCGGCAAGGACGCGAAGGCGAAAGCGTACCGGACCCGGACCCGGACCCGGGCCCGTTATCAGTGCAATGCAGTGCATGCGGATGGCGATGCCGCCTGCCATTCGTGCGGCATCGTTTGCCGCTCGGGCGAGTGTCCAAGGATTCAGGCAGCCTGCCAGCCAGTTGCATTGTCCGCACCAACACAGTCGCACTTGGCACCGGGCCGGCACCGGTTCGAATCGCTCCAGCTCCTGTTTTTCTCGTGCTCGTGCTCGTTGTTCCGTCGCGGTTTCCCTTCGCCAAAAATATGAATGCCATGGCACTCAACTACTACGTGGAGCGCAGCGACTATGAGAGCTATGGCAGCGATAGTCCCATGGTGGACTGCTCCTCGCGCTCCTCGTCGGCATCCTCAGAGGATTCCCTGCTGCAGCCCCGTTCCCGCCAAGTACGATAAGGTTTCCCATAGCTTTAACTTTAGCAACTATTAGTAGACAAAAATAACGTTTTAATAAAAAATACAAAATCTAATTGCCATTTTTTCTCTCTCTCTTTGCAGTCCAAAAAGTTCCGATGCCTTTTCCTAGGATGTCACAATGTGGAACCCGATCAGAAGAAAATCGAGCGTCACATTAGGAAAGAGCATTTGCGGTAAGTTGCCATCTATCGCAGGGGGAATTAGGTGTTCAGCAAGTGAGGGCGGGCCTTGACTTAGCCAGCGCATTGTCGGGGGGATTGGGTGGCGCGACCTTCTCCGCAAGTGGTTCCACGGGAAGCTCGAAAGTGGAGCACTCGAGCGCAGTAAGCAGGTCACACGACACGAGTGCTCTGCTCCTCGCCTCGCCTGCACGCAGATTACTCTGCGCACACACCACCACCTGCAGGCCGGAGTGGGTGCAGTGCAGCGCTTTTGAGGCCAAGGTCCAGTCTCCAATCGCCCACACACGATCCGCGCTGAGCTTTGACACCTGGCAATCTCGTTTCCTATGTAAATCAAAGGGGGCTCGGGGGCCCCAGTTAATTCTGCACAAATAAAAGTCGCTTGGGGTTTCGTTTTTTCTTGCTTTTGCTTTGACATTTTCTTTTTTTGTTTTTGTTGTTTCTCTCTCGCGGTATACGTATCTATATGTATGTTTATAATATGTTTATAGTTATGCAGTGTGTGTATTGGTGGAGTGGTTGTTATTGTTTCTTTGTTGGCAAACGAACAGCTCTCTATAAAGTACAGTACGCATATAGGATGCACAAGAATGTGTTGTGTGTGTGTGTTGTGTGTATATCTAGGTATATATTCTTATATAGCGCTTGGCAGGCTGGCAGCGATCTACGTCGGGATCTGGGCGGGGTGGCGGAAGTTGGGTCCGAAAGAAAGCCAGCTTCGTAATCATAATATGTATAATCTCTCGTAACTTAGCACTAAATCCTATGAGCAATTTCTTACAATTTGAATCGAACTAAGGGGTAAACACAAAACACAAAACACGACCGACAAGTAAAAATACGAATACAAAATAATTGAAACTAGCTGGAGAGAGGTATACACAATATAATATATAATAACACACGTAATATAGATACAGAGTACAATCTGAATATGTTGGTTTGTTCAAAGCTTTGCAATTGGCATATTAACTAAGAAACTTCCTGAAGCGCAGAGTCCCTTGTGGGCTAGATATCGCGATTACATTATTCGCATTTCGCATTTTTCGCATTATGGTTTAAAAACACTAATTACTATCGGCTAAAATTAGCTTAGGCTTATTAATATGCTGCGTGTTCTAAACAACTACATTAGTCTGCCTTGATTTGTTGATTGTTTTGTGGTGGCTGGGATTCCTCCGATAAATTAATAGACGCTCCGAGAGCGTTAAATACAGGGGAGAGAGGGCTGAAGGGGTAGAAGGGGAAGCAGGTGAAGGGGAAAAGGTGTGCAGAAAGTAATTTACATAGTTCAATAAATAACCTAAGCATAAAGGGGTAACAAACAATAAAAATGATAAAAAATGGAACCAATTAGAGTTGAGTGGACTTGTTGTATAGCGTAGAGAATTCCCAGAAAGATGTTTCATTATTCGATCCGCCGCCGACGCCTCCTTAGTGCGGATGCATGAGCCCGTGGGTGATGTCCATGCTGCCATCCCCGATTCCATTGACGCTGAGGCCGCCGTTTAGCATGCTAGAAGCTGGTGGAAGGTGGAAATTACACACATAATTAGTTTAGATTTCACTTGGGGAATAGCATTGTTGAGCTCTCACAGTTGCGCGATCCCTGCGTGTCCATCTGCGTCCAGTACTGCTCCGACGGACTCTGCGTACTAGTCCCCGGCGGCGCCTGCACCGGCGCCCCCGTGTACCGAAAATACGGATTCTTCAGGTCCAGGGTGTTGCTCGACGAGATCAACGTGCCCTCGATATGCAAGTCGATGGTTACATCGTACGATTGCCGCCGGTTCGCCTCCAGGAGGACGCGGCCCGTCAGCGTTTGGCCCTGCTTAATGAAGATGGGCATGGGCAGCAGGCAGCGCACCTGGTACCAATGCGTTAGTGGCGCCGTGGGCGACGTCGAGAGCCACACGTTCTGACTGCTGCCGCTGAACTCAACGTCGAACCAGAAGGCTAGTCCGTGGCAGATGCCCGTCTGCAGGATGTGGAACTCAAGGGGGATGTCTGTGGGCGAAAAAACAGTCATGTTAGAAAGAGAGAGACTTTAAGCCACTTTAAGCACTCACCTATCAAGTGCAGATCGTCTTCCTTGTCGTTGAGAAAGTCGCACACGTGCCGCACCGACTTGGCCATGCAGATGCGTATGTCGAAGGTGTCCACGATGGGCTGGCGGAAGTACTCCTTCATGCCCTCCTTGTGCAGCGTGGTCAGGTCGACGCCGTGGAAGGCCGACTGGTACCAGAAGTTGGCCTTATTGTACTGTTCCGAGTAGAGCGACTCGTCCGAAAAGGGGGCGATGTGCAAGTCGCCGTGCGTGGGATACATCTTACCCTGCGGCTTCAGCCACTTGCGGGCGTGCAGATAGGTCTCCAGCATGCGCTCGTTGTAGAGCATATAGCCCATGGGCTCCGACACGATCACGTCCACCTTCTCAGGCAGCTCGATCTCCTCGATCTTGCCCGGTATCACAGAGATCTTGTGCTGCACGTTGTTCGACTCAACCAACTGCTGGGCGTACTGGGCCATGTTCGAAGCCTCAATGGCATAAACCTTGGCTGCGCCAGCCTGCACGGCAAAGAAGGAGAGAATGCCGGACCCGGCACCCACGTCCAAGACGACCTTGTCCTGGAAACAAAGGGTTTCGTAAGTAGGGAATTCATCTGAAAGAATTCATCACACACTTACCTGAAAGTCCACCGCATTGCCCAGAATGGCCCGCTGGTAGGTGCTCGTCCTTACATAGTCCTGCATCATGTTCTGCTGCTGGCTGAGGTAGCCGTAGAACTGGAAGTACTGCGAGGCGGACGACTCCTCGGTGCGTTGCGAGAACACGGACTTGGGCCGCAGATGCTTCACGTTCTCCACCACCTTGCGGAAGAGCTGCTGGTCCTGGTCGCTGGCAAAGCGCAGCACCAGATTGTCGGCGTCCAGGGAGACGGCGTAGCTTCGTCGTCCCATCTGGGCGGCGTCCGTGTCAGCGGCTATCATGTACTCCTTGAGCACGTGGCTGCGGTCATCATCTGGGGGATACAAGGGGTTAATGGAGCCTCGAAAGGAGACTTGGCTGGGAACACTAACCCGCCACGATGCGCAGCACCACTCCCTGGGAATCGTAGCTGCAGAGCAGCGTGCAGCTGCCCTTGTATTTGTTGGTGAACTCCAGCTTCTGCTCGTCGGCGATAGCGCTGATCACCACGCCGCTGAACTGGCAGTTGCTGAGCGGGCAGACGACGGCGGCCGCGGACAGTTTGCGGGGCTGCGGTTCCTCGGGTCGCAGGCTGGACATCTTGGCTAGAACTCTGGCTCTCTCTCGGCGGTTATCGCAACTTTATCTGGGGATCACAGCGCTCGCTTTTCCTCCTTTTCTTAATTGACAATGTAGGCCGTGCAATACACACACGCGCGCACACTCGCCCTCACACTCACACTAGCACTCGCACACACACACAACACACAAACACAGAGGCAGACAGACAGACGCGCAATTTTTTCCCCTCACAATCGGCGAACTTTTGCACAACAATACAGCGACAGGCGGACAGGCGCGCGAATATTGCTCTCCTCAGCGAACTTTTTGCACAACAATGGCAATTGGCGCGCTGTTCTGGCTTGGATTGTTGATTTCGTATTGATTTCACACGGAACGTGCGTATTTTTTTTGCAAAAAGTGTCGCTTTAACCGGTGTGACCGTAGCGCGTGTTGCCAAGAACATTGATGCGACTATCGATACATCGATAGCAGCGCAATGCTCTGGGCACACTAAGTCGCTCAAAAGCCAATGCTGCCCATTTGCGCATTTCATCCAGTGCTGCCCAAGGGCAATGGAAAAAGCGAGCAACAAAAATAACGGTATTTAGAAAGGGATGATGGGAAGGGAAAGAGTTTGTTGTACCTAAGCAAAAGATTTATATATTAATTGGGTTAGGTACAAGTTAGGTACAGTACCTTACGCAACACTGGCTCCTCGAGATGATTTTAATCAATTTTGTCCACTTTGCAGGAACAATGAGAACGAGGAGGAGTTCTACTACACGGAAGACGACGACGACGACGAGGTGAAGGCGCCCAGCCTGGCCTCCGAGCCGACGCTCAGCCACCGGGACATGGCGCGTCCGCCGCACGAGGATCCGGAGTACCAGAAGCAGATCGTTGGCAATTTCAAGTGGGTTTCCCAGCCGATTGCTAGGATGGAGCAGCTGTACTGACCAGAGACCCTTTCTTTTTGCAGGCAAGGACGCGCCGGGAGCCACAACAACCACCTAAGGCAGCCGCACGGCCGCACCATCAGCGGCAGCAGCAGCATCCCGAGCACCCACCAGCAGCAGCTGCAGAACAACAACACCAGCTGCATACCCACTTCGCACCTGGCCCACCACAACTACACCTGGCCAGCGGCGGCGGCGGGCGGTGGCACCGGCACGGTCACCGGGGCGGGAATGGGGGCGGGGCTGGGTACGCCCTCGGCAGCCTGCTCCTCCTCGCCGCTCAGCAAGCACGCTCGCTCGTCGTCCAACCGTCTGACCCACTCGGTAGCGCCATATCCATCGCCGACGAACGTCCAGCAGCAGCACCACAGCAGCCACCACACGCACCACCACAACTACGCTGGCAGCAGTGGCAGCAGCACCGCCACCAGCGGCAGTAGCAGCAGCAGCGGCAGCGGCAGTCCGGTGATCCACAGCAACAGCAGTGCCAACAACATGCTGCAGCAACTGTCGCAGCAGAATGTGACGGTAACGGCGCACCACAGCCAGCAGCAGCCACATGCGCAGCAGCACCACCAACAGCAGCACCACAGCCAGCAGCATCAGCAGCATCTCCTGTCCAGTGTGACGATCACGCCCAACTACCATCCGACGCAGCAGCATCCGCACCAGCAGCTGCACCACCAGCAGCAGCAGCACATGCGGCCGCATCAGCATCCACAGACAACTGCCGGCAACCTGATTGCCCACAACAACAGCCACAGCAGCAGCAACAGCAGCGGCAGCAATTCCCTGCAGCATCTGGCGGGGCAGCAGGTGGCGGCCAAGCACACGCCCCACTCGCCTGGCAAGAGGACGCGCGGCGAGAACAAGAAGTGCCGCAAGGTGTACGGCATGGAGAAGCGCGACCAGTGGTGCACCCAGTGCCGGTGGAAGAAGGCTTGCAGCCGCTTCGGCGACTGAAAGCGGCAGAAGTCGTCGACGGAGGCGGCAAACCAGGCGTCGGCGCATCAGTCCAAGGCAGCAGCAGCATCAACTCCCCATCCAGCAACAGCGACAACTACTCCGAATCCGAATCCGAATCCCACACAGAGTCCAAGTCCAAGTCCCGCGGCCAGCAAGATGACCACCACGGTGGTGCGTTTGGCGGCGGAGGTGGCTGCGGGCAAGCAGCTGCCCGCTTCGCTGACCATCAAGGCGAACAAGCGGTACGGCGGCGGACAGGTGCACCCGTATGCGGTGACCGCCAACAGCAACACGATCAGCAACCGGCCGGTGCGCATACGCAGTGTGGCCACCTCGGTGATCGTGGCGCCCATTTCGTCGATGAACCAAGCGGAGCAGGAGGATGACGAGGACGAGGAGGAGGAGGATCAGGAGGAGGAACAGGATCTGGCAGAGGATGTGGAAGAGCAGCTGGCGGAGGCGACGGATCAGGAGGAGGAGCAGGTGGCTGCAGCCAATGGCCTATTGGCCTGGAGCCGCGCAGCCGCCAGCCAGCATCAGCAGCAGCAGCAGCAGCAGGCTCAAGCCGTGCTAATGCAGGGCTAAGCCAGCCTCCAGCCTCCCGCCTCCCGCCTACCGTTGACCGTCTCCCGCCGAGCTGTGGAGGATTGTGGCTGCTGCCACCGGAGGAGGAAGCCCGACAAATGCGAAATGCAAACGAAAAATGGTCTCTTCTTATTTACTCTGCATTGAATTGTGCACCTTAAACACGTAACGGTATCTCTTTTGTTGTTGTGCAGGTGTTCGCCAACTGCCGTGCAAATGTTGCTGACAGCATTTGCGCCCGGGCAACATTTGCAATCTACAATAATCTAATTATTATTATTATTACTATCATTATGACTATTATTACAGTGCGTAAATATACATATAAACCTATACAATATTTATTTATAAAATGACTTTGTTAATTCTTATGTTAAAAACAAGCAAAACGTAAAACAAAAAGTAAAACAAAACAAAACAGAGCAAAATAAGCATCAGCAAAGCAGCAGCAGTTGGCAGATTTTTATATACAACAAATGAAATACGTATATGCCAGCTGTTTTACATAAAACAAGTACATAAAAAAAGCAAAACAAAAAACAGCAAAAAAAGAAAGCGAAAGAAAGTGAATGAAAGAACGATTTCAAACATAAACAACAAACAAAACAAAACAAAACAAAACAAAAGAAATGAAACAATATTTAAAGCAAATATACATTTGATTTTTTTTTAGTTTGTAAGAACTCTAGTAAATTTTTTTCTAGTATTAAGTGCAATTTCTGTTCTACTTCTCGCTCTAAACAAAGAAAATGAAAAGCATAAACAAAAGCTAAACAACTCAAAACAAAAACTAATCAAAATGGAAAACTATAAAGCAGAATATTCAAAACATAACGAAAACCTAAAGATATGCAGATATTAAATATTCAAGGCGTTGCATCTACACATTATATAATAGGCATAAACGACAAACAAACAAATAGTTAAATTACTTGCATAATCATTGTGTAATTCAAATCCAAAACAAAACCCGTTTAAACAATTTGTATGTGTGTGTTAAAGCGCTAAGAGTTAAGTATTAATCAAACTTCATGCATACGAGGACGGCAATAGAGAAGGACACACAGCTAAATATCTAGTTAATTAAGCACCCAGCCAGAGCACACCCGACACACACCACCACCCAAAGGTCCACAGACTGTCAAACATCCATAGAACAATTACCCGAACCCGAACCCGAACCACAGCCAGAACCCAGATCCCAAGACCCAAGTCCCACGCTACTCTGTAACATATAGACATTACGAGCAACTTAAACTTAAATGTAGTGAATTTTAAAAACAAAACCAAGCAAGCAAGCAAACAAACAGCAAACAGACACTGACAGGCCGACGACAGACACATAACAGATAACAGACAGCCGAAGGATAGATCGAGGCAGATCCTTACAGAAACCTAAAGAACAGGAATCGTCAAAATTTCTAGATTGGAGCCAGAAGGAAAAACGTTTTTCAAACATGTTCAAATTTTTATTAATACATTGTTAAGTTGATATTTTCTAAAACAAAAAAAAAAACACAAAAACGAAAAACGAGAGAAATTCGTCTATTGATTAATTTGTAACGAACTTATGACTAAAATCTAAGATTTAAAGATTTAACGATTTAAACATTTAAAATTTAAAAAACAAAAAACTTTTTGCGTTGTGCAACTGTTGTGAATTGTTCAAATTACGGTATAAACATACAATACAATGACGTCACAAAGAAAATACCCAGCGAGGTTTGCGAGGAATATATATATATATAAGCATATATATAGCAAATATAGCAGATATCGATCGAGGAGGGAAGGCAACTTACGGACGAAGAAGGAAAGATAAAATACACAAGGAATTCTTAACCAAATTGGAAGTACAAACTAAAGTCTAGAATATGTAAATATAGTATCCCCATACTACACCCACACACACGCGTGCGCATAGTGGAAAAGCGAGGAAAATGAGAAGGAGGAAAGCAGTGCAATGGTATCGAAGCCGAACGAGAATTCGGGTTTGGAAAAGCTGGAAAATAATAGAGAGAGAAGGAAAAATTGTAAGGGAAATTTGAGCTTAAGAGCGGCAGCAGCTTTAAACAGTTTTTTGGAAAAAAAGAGAAAATGGAAAAAGGAAAGCAAGGAGGGGGAAATTGAAGAATGAAAGATTAAGAAAGAATTGATAGAAAGAGAACGAGAGGAGCTTGAGCTTAAAAACCGTAAGGAGAAAAACACGCAAGCGATAATTTCATTGAAATTGTTTGCCGTGATTTGAATGAAATTCATAATGGTGGCCATTTTTTGTGTAATGCGTAAAAGTTGAACAACATTTTTTACACTTGTATTTCGTTTTTATTAATACTATAAGTTTAATCGAACCCACAACAACAACAACAAGTCGGAGGAGTAAAATGCAAACTGAGAGAACGGAGAAAATGCAAAACAAAACATTTTACTTACCTTTTGTCTGTCGCCCAACGCGTCGGGTCGGGCGTCTATTCTTTAATACGATTTATGATTACGACTATGATTATTGTCATCATTATTATTGTTTTTCTTGCTAATTTTCGTGCACCCTACACACACACACACTGACACAGACACCGACACACCCCAAACATTACGTAGCTAAGTACGTACACTCGATCTATTTCGTTGCGTTCTGGAAATTATTTAAACTTAAGTGATATTTTTAGAGAAACAAACAACCAAGAAAGCAAGCATGCAAGCAAGCAAGAAATGAAAGGAAAAGAAAACTATCCATTATTATATAATTATCGCTAATATTTCTTACTATTTAACGTGTACGATTACCATGATCACGAAAAGAGCAAGAAATCCCAGGCGGTCTTTGACCAGGCCTAAACCAACAACAGCAACCATCGAAGAAGAGTGAAGGCAGAGAAGAAGAATCCGAATCAGAATCAGAAGAATATATAGATCTATCAGCTCTTATCCATCGAAAGCGAATGCTACATAGATTCATTCAATAGCGAGAAATATAATGTTTCTTTTTAGTTCTTCTTTTTTCTTGAAAAGAAAGCAAAACAACAACAACAACAAGAACACCCATTTTATTAAAAAAAAAAACAAACAAACAAACAAAACCAACAAAAATACAATTGTTATTTATAATTAAACAAAACAAAAACCAAAAACCTTGTTTTCATTATGATTTTCTTTTTTCAGTTTTTGTGCTTAAGTTTTTATCTTGAGTTTCGGATAGACCGTTGCGACCACGACCACGACTCCTGTTACCTGTTTCCCCCCCGGAAGACGATTGAATGCATTTCTCGAACAGTCACGGTTTCTCCCAGGGTCTCAGACGTAGAACAGATCGCAAGGCATAACTTTCGAATGCTTCAAATATATATATAGTTCTTTCGTTGACGATCTACAGTAACGGATTGAGAGAGGTGTTTGCATAAGACAGACAGACCGATGCGTTTATATCTATTAAACATAACTACAAATATAATATCGGGCATATTTGCCTCCGTGTACGTGAAAATTGTATGTGTAAGCAGAAAATATGCATGTAGATGGAAACCTATGATATATTTCTTCTGATACTTATCGTCGTTATTGATGTGTAAACATAACATTATCTTAAGCTAGGAAGCTAGGAGGGATTCGGCGAGGATTCAGCGAGGATTCAAGCTCGATTATAATTAGAAATCTCACGGCAGCTGGCCGCCGGGGGAGCTACTGCCTCCGGCGCAGCAAATGCTGGTTCAGCGCGGTATGTTGCATCCACTAAACGATATAACTAAGTAATTGATACTTGATACATTATATACATATATACAGTACATTTATGTAGGTGTGCAGCCGCAGGGGCTTTGGGATATAGCTATATCCGTTTTGCGGCCTGGTCTTTGTCATTGTGTGTGTGTGTTGGTGTTCACCGTTTTTGGATAATTGGATAATTGGAGAGCGAAATTAGTTATAAAATCACGAAAAACTAAAAAACAAAATTGCATTCAATATAAGGCTGATTTATTTGACTTGTTCATTTTGATAAAAAGACACACCACACACACACCACACACACTCGCACACACAACACACCGCACTCGCGCGCGCATATCAGCCAGGCAGCTCAGACGGTGCTAGACATTGAGAACTCCATTTAAGGTTAAGTGCATTCAATTAAATATTAAATTAAATTAAATTAAAGCGGTTAGTTTAGTGAGTATTCAGCAAAAGACTTGCGCATCCTTGATTTAGCTGCGTTTTCACCATCACAATCACAGTCCTCTTCTGCCCACTCGCACCCTCGCATTTATCCATTTTCACCAACGATGGCGATGATGTTACGAAGGAGAGCTGCTATCTGGGGATCCTACTAAAGGATCCCTAGAGGATGGAGGAGTTAGGAAGCCAGTATAGTTGTTGGTCGGAAAACAAACGAACGAAGTGCTCTACACTGCCAGCAACGAAACATCATCCAAGTCCAAGAGCTGCAAAAGAATCGAGGTTATCGATCTTGAGTCGATATCTTCGCAGCTCGTCTAACGCTCTCACCACGCCTATCAGCTCGACTCATTCAATCTGCTTGGAAAACTCACAAAGCACACTCAAAGGAAAATTTGATGAAAGCAATACGCTGATTATACAATCAAATATCCCCTGCTATAGGGGATAGTGTCACCTCACATTCGACATTAGACATTCGCCATTCTTGTAAACTGACTGATACTTCAAAACAAAAAAAAAAAACAAAATAATTTAAAGCTAACATACGAAGCGAGAATGATCACGAGAATCAGTGAAAGTGAGATCATCTTGCATAGGGCATCGTTTCAATAATAGGTTCTACATAAGTTTTTCTACCCGAGAGTTGTTGTAACTTTTTTACAATTTAAATTTATGATATTATAATTGGCAAAGGACAATTGTTTTGATACTGCTGCGATGAGAACTTCGGCCGAAATTGAATTCAATTATTTTGCATTGATTGATTGATTGATTGGCTGGCTAACTGAAACCACTAGATGTCTTCAAAATTGGCTAAATGCAAGCAACCCTGATTTTTCGAAAACAAAGACTTTTTTTGTTCTGGGGCGATCGAGACCCAGGAATTTCGGTTAACAGAAATTTCGAGGAAATCCTTAAAATTAAAAATAAAGAAAAACAAAAAACCAAAAAAATTAACATTTAACAATTAACAATTAACGATTAATGTTTAACGATTAACAATTAATATGTAACATTAACAATAATCGGTTTGGTTGACAGCCGAGAGAGAACTTTATTAGGATCTAGGCGATATGAGAGAATACTTTGAATGATTGAATTGACTTGTGACTCGACTTGATTAACTTTAGACGCTCCCACTACCTACCCCCGTTCCCACCACGTTTGTATTAGTATTTGTACTTGTACTTGTATGTCTAGCATTAGGGGCAACCATCCCCCCAACCCCCCAGGCACACGCGCACTCTCATATTCATCTTCGTCCTTGAACCTTGAACTCTTCGTGTTTTTATGTGTAGTTCGTAAGCGATTAATACTGATAATACAGATACTGCAGAAATCTATGATAATTACTTGTTGTTGTGTCCACATCTATAGAGATATAACGTACCCTATCGGATCGCGATTGAGATACAGATTGTGACATTCCCCCAGTTCCCGTTGAGTTAACGACACGCCCTCATCCCAGTTTATGTTAACCCATTGTTGACTTGTTTGCTGTTAAGAAGAGATACAATATAAATACGTTTATCCCCACTGTGTACTTACAACTCGGTTCGGCTTGCAAAGTTAGGATAGAGCATACTTTAGAGGCAGAGGCAGCGGCAGCGGCGGCCCAGGTCCTTGGGCAGACGCGCCGCGGATGATCACCATAACAAAAAGGTACAAAGGCGGCAAAGGTGGCTGGCGGGGCTCCACACACGCCACGCCCACCAGGGCCAGAGGCGCAGGCCTGGAGCAGGTGAAAGTAAAGCAGAAGCACACACAAGGCACACTACACACGACGAATCACACACAGATACACGGATAAAATTACGATTACGAATACGATTACGAGCTAGCGTAACTGAGTTTTGCATTTCCAAACAAAAACAAAAAAGAAAAAAGAAAAACGAAAATCAATACGAATACGATTACGAATAGGAGTACGAAAACAAAAGCAGAAGAGGAAGGAAGAGTGAAGAGAAAAGAAGAAGAAAGAGCCAGGAGAAACCATATAAAACCAAGTAAATAACCAGCAACTAAGTGTCGTGTATATTCCATGTTAAAAAAGCCGAAACAGCAGCAGCAGCAGCTCTATAAGCATATATTATACATGTATACAGTATATATTTAAATACCAGTACTTATATAACCATATGCATACATATATCTAACCGAATTACGAATAGCGAACGAGGACGATCTGCTCCCTTCTGACAATGGCAATGATTGTTCCCACACACACGTACGACCCCTGCAGACACATTACTCATACGCACTGTTGTGCTCGGTCCACGCCGATACTTGCGTAAGATAGCAGCTAGAAAACTCGAGGACCCAGAACCCAGAAACCAAACTCAATCACTAGTGACCCCTAAAACTACTTCTACTACTTAACTTAGCCCACTTGCACCCACATATACCTAGACAGTGTCCGTAAGGCGGCGCAGCAGCAGCAGCAGCAGAGATGTTTAACACTTCAATTGAACATTGGTGAGAATCGAGTACCTACGAAACTGAATGAGATACAGAGACAGAGAGAGAGCCCGCGCAGGGATTCAGCACTTCCTGCGATGTCCTGTGTCCCTGGGCGGGCGCAGTATATTTTTTGCAAGGCAAATTGTGCAGAAACTAACGGAGATGTTTTAAGCGCGAACATTTTTAGAGAAACAAACAGAGAAAATAGAGGAGCAAGCGGAAAACAAACAGAACGAACACACTCACACACAAACTACAGATCACAAATATATATATATTTTGCGTCTTTATAATATTATATACACTGGCAAACGGCATATTTGTATATTTACACCCGATGTACAGATCAGATCAGCAGCTACCAATCACAGCAGATAGAGAGATAGAGATACTTTAGTGCTCGTTTGCTTCGGTTGCTTCTTATGCTTCACGTCCACATCCCAGTCCCGCCATTGAATCCGTCTCCAGATCAATCATTACGAGGCCTCCGGAAGGGGGACACCCCTCCGCAAGTGTACGTAAACCTCAATCACTTACCATCTCACCTCTCACCTCACCTCACACCGAAGCATTATTAACTCTAACAACATTCTCGCTATAAGAAACCCCACAAGGTAAATCATTTTCCAGACTATTTTAAGCGAATGAAAATATACAAGCAAGAGCTCCATCAGATCATTTCAATGGACTTGTTTATGAATGTTGATTTTAACAGTAACTAGAAATCAGAATGGATAAAACGTAAACGTAAACGTAAACGGTAAACAACTAATTGTATGAACTAAGCAGGACAAGATAAAAATTCTATAATAAAAATAAAAACAGAAACAGAAAAGACAAGAGCAAGATGATACTTTCAAAACTAACCATTTGCCTTTTTATTGGTGGAAACTTAACACATTAACGAAGGGTTCAAGTCTCATTTAAACATCGAAGAGTAGTCACTTTGCACCATATAAAGGACATGGACGAGGACGACCGAGGAACTCCGGAAAGCCAGCGAGCGGTTCATGCGGAATGTGCCGAAAACCGTGACGTTCGTATGCTGCCTTGCGAGCTGTAGGGAAAACCACTCCATCTGCAAGAAGCTCTACATTCAAGCTTCACTCTATTTTGGTCCAAGGCACCCGAGCAACTCACCCTTCGATCCACCTGAGCGTCCTGCCTGCAGGGTGTACGCACAATCTGCCTGGCTACCTCGAGCAGGGAGCCCGTTGTGTGGGTCACAGAGTTCATCAGCACCGAGAACATCAGCGGTTGGATGCAGGTGACGAAGGCCAGCACCAAGTACATAAACTCAACGTCGGACCCTCCATGTCCCAGGAATATGCGGACGAGTAGGTAACCAACCACGATGCCGCTCCAAAGATTGCGGATTAGGTAGCACAGGAACACGAACTTGAAGATGCCACACACCTCCGCGGTTAAGTCTATTAGCGATTGAGACATGGCGTCCAGCCTTCGAATCTGGTTTAATTGGTAGGCGACGGAGCTCGGCTTGGGGTCCAGGAGTATTCTCTTCAGACTGGACTCCATGCGCCACCAGCACCGGCAGACCTCGGTTAGGATGACAAAAGCTAGGGTGTTCATCGCAAAGATCATGCACTCGGACATGAAGCAGTAGCACGGATGGTGGAATCCCATCCTCGAATGGAGAACATTGAGAGCGACATGTATGCCGACACGAAGGGTTAGCAAGGCGATGAGAAGGAGTAGCAAACCGTCTAGGAATCGTTCCTTCCCCTTGGACACTGTGTACCCTCTGCGCCTGCTGAGCTCATCTTGCCGCTGCAACTTCCGCAGGATTCTGTATATTCTTCCTTGGAAGCGAATGGAACAGTCCATGCAGCTGATCACCGTGAGATATACCATTAGGAAATAGGTAAAGAAGTTCAGTGTCATCTGTATGGAGCCATTGATTTCCTCAAAGAAATTCTTCCAAAACTCGAACAGCAACAGTGTCGTCAGGATCAGGACCAAGAGGTTGTGCACAATCCGGTAGATGGCCAGAAAGCGGGACCAGCGCAGTCTGCCAAACCGGAGGTCCGCGTAGAAGTCGACAACTCCATTGAGGGCGCAGAAGTATCCCAGGGCAAGGTGGACGAGGCGTGTCAGCGACGGCATGACCATTCCACTCTCCTCCCTCAAAGCAACTGAGGTGAAGTCAGCAGTATCCTGAAACGGAAGTGTTGAGGTCTGTCACTTTCATTACAGATATCATCAGCGACATCGGCCGCTATGGGAATACTTGTTGCATGAAACTAATTCATTTAGGCCTTCTTTCATCAGTAAAATCAATGAATCTATTTGTTATTAAATATTGATTCGGATATATTTGTAGGAATTTTGATGTTATTCCCGGCCTGTTTTTGAGTTTAATACTTAATACTATCATCATTATCGTCGACCTTGTGCGACCCGTTGTCCAGATTGACTGAATGAACACGGTTTTCCCGTTACGATGCATTTTGAACTTTGATCCGAAGAACAAAGTTCAAAATGCATCGTAACGGGAAAACTGTGTTCAATCTGGACAACGGGTCGCACAAGGTATCATTGTTAGTAAGTAATACACCATTTTTGTTGGCAAGTGCGACTTTATTTAATCCCAACAGTATGATATAGCTAGATAAACATCACAGTTCACAAGTAATATGCGATTTTGATGTTACTGGTGGCCATTTTGTCCCAATAGTGAAATTTAGCTTGATAAGCATTTTTAAACTAAGGTAATTTTTGCCTACACAACAAACACTTTTTTACATCAGCAACAAGTTTTACAACAACAATACGAAAACAATAAATATATTAATTTTACGGTCAAAGTTGAATTATTTCCCGCGTTAAATTGGGGTTTGAGTCTGCGCTAACTTTCAGGTTTGAAACTCCGAACAATCGGATTCGGCCAAGATTTTTATAATAGTTTATAACAGATCTAAGTTGCTGTCTTATGCTTACTGTTGGCCTGGTGCCTGAAATCCAGAAATTTTATACGAAAAATACGATTATTTCCCGCCCTGAAAGTGGCTTGGAATCTGTACTTTCCTCCAGATCAAGATCTTAAGCATGTTGGAAACTCCGAGCGATCGACTGCGGTCAAAGTTACTCTGCAAGAGTATAAAAGTACATAAATTTCCAAAACTTAGCATTTATTTTAGTAAAATGTATTGGCAAGCAGATGTCTACAAAAAACTCCAACTATGCCCTTTCAAAAACATTATCAGAAAGAATATGTATATGTATATATATTATGTAGTTCTGTATGTCTGCTTGATTTTCAATTTTCAAGACTACAAAATCTGCTCAATATAAAATATATAGTTTACCACCTAATATTCATATTTGTCCTGGAACTAAAAATTTAGCTCTCTTATGCCGTGTTTTGGCAAAAATTTCCCTTGCCCTAACATCGGCTGGTTAAAGCCATTGAGCCGAGCTCGACGAGACGAGCCGCCGATCCCACATCCATCGATCGGATCGGATATCGTATTTTAGCACGCCGCCCCATTCGGGCCAACTTCAGTTTGGCAGCAGCAATCACGCGAATCAGTTCGAAATCGGAGCGGACCCGAAAGAGCTCAGAACCAAACGCGAATCATTGCATCGGGAAATGTGTGGAAAACGCGAGCCGCTTGACGGTTGACAAATTTCGGAATAGTCATCACCTTGAGTGCAAATTGATTCGGGGTTAGGGCACAAAAAAACAGAAATAAAAACAGGTGGAAAATAATGGACGCAGTGCAATTTATGGACGCGGATAGAGATTGCCAATTTTGTTGCTAAAAAGCCGCGAACGCGACAATCAGAGTGCTAAGTGCGCTATCAATCAGTTCGTTGCCAGAGCAAGGTCGCCTGCATTGTCATGGCTCGCTTGCTGCCGCCGCCGTGCGCCTGGCTGGCCGTTCTCCTCATCCACCTCATCCAGGCGGATGCCCACTACATACAGATTGACCACGAGGAGTTCAGGGCCAGCGGCTTCCCGCATCCTCACTTTCCACCGCCACCGCTAACGCCGCTGGACCATCTGCCGCCCCAGGTGCTGGCCACCAAGGAGCTAACACCCGCCGAGGTGATGGTTGACCTAACGAACGACCTGACCCACCGCCTGCTCCACTACCACTCCATCCTCAATCGCAACAACTTTGCCTTCTCGCCCACCGCCTTGGTCAGTGTCCTGGTGGCTCTCTACGAGGGATCCGCGGGCAACAGTGCTGGCGAGCTACGCAATGTGCTGCAGTTGCCCAACAATCGTGACGTCATCCGGGTGGGATACCGCGACATCCACCGACGACTGCGGGTGAGTTGGAGGGGGCTAAATAAAAATAAATAAAAAATAGGCCAATGTGGCAGCGATGAACTTAACCCACAGCCAGCGGGAGGCCACCACTCAAAAAACCCATCCAAAAACGCACATTTACATGCCTGGCTAGGCACTCGACGGGAGGGGGCAGAGTGGCCAAGTGGTCATTGATAAAGAACAGAGTTGAAACAAACGGAATTTGCGTGTACATTGCCAGACGAATAGCTGCCCCAGGCCTATGCTCGATCGATCTCTAATCGGGTTTCAATAGTTCGTCGACCTCCGATCCAAATAATCTCCCAAAAAGCGAGCAAAGGCAATTGTCCGAGTGAATAGATTTTTTAATTGGCAATCATTATGTACATACTATGGATCGTAGTAGGGATTTAGCTATGTAGTAAGCCGGAATTAATAGCCCTTATCGAAGGTCTATTACGAGAGTGCAAATTACAAATTAATCCCAGTACGGGAAATTCAAATCTAAGAGCGTTTCCATCATTTTTTACAAAGTTTTTGGCAATAACTTGAAGGGTTTAGATTCATTCTTTTGCAAAATCTACAAAAATGTATTAAATTAACGAATATATTTCAGACCTATTTCTTTGGTTCCGACAATCCTCTGAAGGGACTCAGCTTGAACAAGGGCAATGTGACAGTCCTAAAGGACTTTAAGACCGTTCTCATGTTCTATGGATACGATCTGAGCGTGGACATGCTGTCCGCAACGGTGGCCAACTTGACCTCAGACGCCGAGGTGGTCAATACCACAATGGCCAGCAATTCCACGACTGGGGATATGGAAACGGAAACCACCACCTTGAAGGATGCGGAAGCCACAACAGAGGCGCCAGCCACGACGACCACGGAGGTGGTAGAAACTACGACAACGGAGCCACCAGCTACCACGACAGAGGCGACAGCGGAGACGGAGGCCACTACCGAAGCACCGGCTGCCTCGGGTGAGGAGGCAGCTGAACCCGCAGCCGAAGATGAGGCAGCCGAGCTGGTTTCCGCTTTTGTGGCCGAAGAGGATGCCGAGCCTTTGCTGCGCATCCAGAAGGCCCGCGTCTCCCGGCTGCCAACTAGCAAGCTCCAGGCGCCGCTGAAGCACTCGAATCCAATCACGCCAAAGCCCATATACCTGCCCAGCGCCCGGACAATGGCCATGCCGATGATGGCCCGCCAGGTGGCGGAGCGAAAGCCATCGCCCCTGCGACAGGTAATTTCCATTTCAGCACCTCCCCAGGCAGCGAATATGACGCAGCCTCGCAAGGCGAAGGCGACGCGACATAAGCGGCACGCCCTGCCGCCTCCCTACAAGGACCTGGATGCGAATCTCTTTCTAACACTCTTCAATCCGCACACGCACGTTCCACACCACCCGCTGCACTTTCCGCCACCTGTGCCGGCTGCCTTTGCCCCCATAACGAACGACTTTGAGCCGCACTACGTGGGAGAGGCGGCGGAGGGCAAGTCCAACTACAATACGGATGTGATTAGCCACGTGTTCTACCTGGGCAACCAGCAAGTGGTGCACACCACCTTCAAGGTCTACAATGCGGTGCTGTACTACAAGTACTTCGAGCACCTCAAGATGAGCGTGCTGGAGCTGGAGTTGGACACGGCCGAGTACAACCTGATGATCCTGCTGCCCGACTACCACACGGACATCGTAGCGGCCGCCGCCTCCCTTAAGCTGGGCCCCACCCTTCGACTGATGCGCAAGCAGCTGAAGCCGCGCTGGGTGCAGGCCATCATACCCGACTTCAAGCTCCACGGGACCATGTTTCTCACCAACGACCTGCAGAATGTGAGTTTGCATCAGCGGATTGCGCTTCAGAGTTGTGTCTTTATTGCTTTTCTTTTTCGTTGCGCTGCAGATGGGCATGTAAGATGATTGGTGGCGACTCCAGGTGCTAGCTGCTAGGTGCTCCCGGGCTCACTTTTACTTTCGTTGCAGCTGCGATGTCTTCGAGCCGAACCGCGCCGATTTCCGACCCATGACTGATGAGAAGGGCGTCTATGTGCGGCACATTGAGCAATCTATAGACGTCACCATCCGTACGCATCCCATCAATCAGCTGAAGCGTAAGTGTCTCGCATTGCAGCAGCGCACCTCCAACGGAGGCAGTGGGCCGCAACGCGCATCTTAATGTTGCCCCACCTGTTGCTGCAGCTGCTGTGCAACATCAGACAAAGACAAAGGTGCAATAAACACTTCCTTTCGCTCCCTCGCTAGGCAACTACGGCGCCCAAACGAAGCCCATTCAGATCTCCGTGAACCATCCGTTTCTGTTTTTCATCATCGATCGCGACCTGGACGTGGCTGTGATGTCGGGCCGCATACTGAATCCGCTGAACGTGCGCATCCAATGAAGCAAGACGAAGCAAGGTCGCGACGAAAGTGATGGAATACCTTTGTGTGTTTCCGACAGTTAGTTACTCTTAGTTTGCAGATGTAAATATATACACGGTGTGTCGCGGACGGCTAGCGAGCAACGACACCCCTGTTACCATAAGCTCACCATTTTGCTAATAAATATTAAGTGAGGTTGTCCTTAGCCTAATCAGTTCCCCCGACGACGAGTTGATATGTCCTAGTACTGGTACGTGCCAAACACGGTGCACACGCAGAAGAGACTCGTGTTGCTGAAGACCTCGGACACGGAGGTGTCACAGTCGCAGTCCCAGCAGCAACGCGAGTTGTAGGTGGCACCGGCCCCCAGCTCCTGGCCGAGCATCACCTGCACCACGTGCTTGTAGCGCTTCACCTTGGCACTGGTGGCTATCTGCTGGTTCACCGCATCGGCTATCTCACTTGTCCAGGTCCTGGCCACGTCCTTGTCGTAGGTTTTGTCTGCAATTGGGAGGCAAGAATTAAAATTGTGTTGCCTGGCAACCAGTCTGTGAGGGCGTCGTGTGTTCGATTTTTCCTCTGAGCTTACCCTTGAGTTTCTCGGCCATCACGGTGTTCATGATGTTCTTAATGGTGGGCAGGGGAAACATCTCGCCAAAGGCTGGACGCATGCTGTAAGCGGTGGGCTGCGCCAGCGCCCTGTCCGGGTTTTCCGGCTTTTCCTCGCCGGCGCCAGCTGAGGCCGTGTTAAGGGTTTCCGGCATTGCCTTTTTCGCAGCTGCTGTTATCAGCACGGGCTTTGTGGCTTCGCCATTGGACTGTTTATCGGCCATTGTCTAGTAATTTGAATTGTATATTACTTATTTATTGAATATCAGAAAATGCCCGGATTGCGCCTGTTTGTTTACTCAAACATTTGCCCCGATTCGTTGGCAACTCTACAGTGCTGCCATCTTACGCAACCAAAAGTGGCAACGCCCTGAAGCGGTCACGGAAATGAAATATTTTCAAATTTAATTTTAACTAAATTATTTTTATTTTCTTCTCTAATTGTTGCTTATTATTAAGTAAAAAAATCTAAATAGAAATAAAAAAGTTAAATTAATTTATTAGAAGAACATTAATGTTTTATATTCAGTGGGTTTGTTTCATTTTTAATTTTTCGAAAAATCACTGGTATTCAAGGAAAATATATTAATTTATTTAGATTTCAAATTAAATATATAACAAAAATAAAGTAATAAATATTTTGAAATCATTAAGTGAGTTTTTCAGAGTATTTTCGGCAATCCTAAACCACTTCATTGAGTTTATCTTTGGACGACATAACAGTCTAGTATCTGATCCAGGACTCAGAAAGGAGTCTTCGCGGCTTGAGCTAGAGTCCGTTGTTTTGCAACAAGTCTAAAAATGAATAATTTTCCATAAGAGACAAATATTAAATAGAAAAAACTTTGTTGTAGGTTTCATAAAATCTTTATTCAATTTAAAATAAATCGAAAAGTTACATAATAAATTCGATAAATATGTTTATATATGCAGAGGTTATAAATTAAATTACGCAATAATTTAAATCGTTTTCATTAGTATACAGAGCAAGTGGATGCTCTCCTAGATCGCTATGTACGCTCTCTCGCATATAGAAAATATGTATGTATTTGTGTGCATCTCTTTGTGTTCACTTTGATTTTGGTTTGGGCAGCAAATGACATATTACATTACATTGCATTCATCAAATAAATAATAATACATTCAAGCGGTATACAAAGAAATCGATAAACAATTGAGTACCTAAAACTCAAGCACACACAATGTACAACGAACGCATCTCCTTGCACAAACGTTTTCCACGTTACACAATCAAAAATCAACGCATTACATTTATGAAAAAAATAGAAAACAGAAAAACACAACATACACAGATCAGACAGAATTCAGTGGCAACGACTAACTAACTAAACATAGAATTAGCTTGAGAGTACAGAACTAAGGGCGTTACTTTCGAATTGCAAAATAAGTTTTTGGTTTTGATTTCCTCTCTCTCTCTGCCTTTACACTATTAACCTTGATGCGTGCGCTTACTCGCTCACTCACTACTTAAATATAAATTGTTCGAGTTTTCCTCTCTCTCATCTCGCATCGCTTAATCACTCTGAATAGTTATTTGCTCGTTTCGGTTACAGCTCATGGGTTCTAGTTTCAGTATTGTTAGTTTTCATAATTCAGCTTGCTGTTTTTGGTACGTTCTTAAGTATTTAGGCATAGCAGTCCGCGTGCAACTTCGTAGACCAGCAGACGACCCCAGTTTGCTATTCAAATCTAAAGGGGATATAAAATTTGTTAAGTCAGGACATACTTAAATGATGTAAAAGTGACTTTACTCACATTGGACTCGTCGTGATCAAGCGGTTGGCCGACCAGCTTAATTCCCGTCGCTGCCTCGGTTGAAATGCCCGCCGCTGTGAGGTCCAGTTGGGAGGCGGTTGGTCGCAGGGCCGCTCGCTTGGCCACGATTTCCAGCATTTCATTAAGTATTGCACCCTCGGCGGCCACATCGGCGGAACTCTTGTCCAGTTCTGTGGAAAAGTTGATAGAAATGAATAAGAAGCTCTGCTACAATTTACCACAAAACTCACTGTTGCAGGACAATCGCAGATTGAGCTCTTCCTTGAGCTGGGCATGTCGATACTCCAATTGCAGTTCCTGTTGTCTTATAGTCAGTTCCTCATCGCGTTTCCTAAGCACGAAACCAATTGAATTAGTCGCCTCTCGGGATACTTTCGCGCCTTGACTTACTTGAGTGCTGTGATGTTGCGCCAAATCTCCAATAGTTCCTTTAATAGCTTCTCATCGTTGTCCTTGCTCGAGTCCAGGCTGGAGAGGAGAATTAGTTTTTAATTCTTAATTTCATTTATATAATTAAATAACTCACTTCTCCAGATTCTGCCCCTCGCCCCGCAGGGCCTTCTCAATGTGGACGCCGCGTCCTTCCAGTTCCTTCAGCTGCACCTCAATCTCCTCCTGTTCACGCTGTATTTCTTGAGCGATTCGCAGTCGCTTGAGCTCAGCTTGTCGCGAAGCCTTCGATATGGCACGTTGCTTCTTATGCTCTCGTGTCTCGTTAGCGTAACTCTCATCTGGAATCGGTTTACAATCGGATTACAATACGCTCACAGAGAAAGGTGGCAACAAATAAGTCTGGAGGGGATTCAGGGGGGACATATAGAATGAGTACAAGAAGAACAAACCATCGGATCTCTGATAATTCAGTGGCAGAGGCGGTATGGGCGGCGGTGTCTGGTCGTCCGAGGCCCTTGGAATCGCTGTGGCCAGGTGGTGGTGGTGGTGGTGTTGGTGGGGCTTGTGTATGTAGAGCTGCGGACTGGACGATGAGAACGATTCGGGTTTCGGTTTGTTCGCAGTGTTGTTCGTTTGCTTTCGATAGCGACTGTTGTTACTGTTGTTCAGATAATCTTGGGACGTGCCTCCCGCTGTCGCCGCCGTGGCTTGGCAGACGATCATATGATCCTTGTCCTGATGATGGTTGGTATTGCGATGTGTTTAGAGGTATCAGAATATATATAGTTGGGTTAAATTATATTGTGTATGTGTGTGATCGAAAAGGAAACAGCTTTCAGTCTTGTCTTACTAAAATCAAAATGTTATTTACTGGCAAAAGAATTGTATATACATTTAACGTGCAGAGTGGGTCCAAGAGGCAAACCATAACCACCAGATCCAGATCCAACCATGCAATGGTATCCAGCTTAAAACTTACAAAAAAATAACACAACGCGTCTCCCAGCAATAAATAAATATATGTGTTCAATGAGTCAAAAGTTGCTTAAACCAATAAAAAATAACTTAAAGAACTATAAAGAACACCCCTTAAAGGTACACATAAAGTCAAGTAAACATTAAGGTTATTTAGAAAAGGTCAAGAGGGAAAAATAAAAAATAATACAGCAGGCAAAACTTAAGAGTTAAGACTTAAATAACTTTAGCTGGAATCGGGGTAAAAGAAAATGAAAGTAAAATAAATGAAAACAAATTAAAATATAAAACAATTTATATAAAATTGGAAAAGGTAAATAGCATTTGTTAACAGGAGATAGCAAGACAGACAATTACAGAGCCCAGTTAGATGGAGATGTGCGATTACAAAATTTTCGGGATTTGCAAGCCAAATAAACCAAAAAAACTAAGCGTTTTGTGTGGGGGATAGAAACTCGAAAGTGAGAATAGCAAAGACCTTATCAAAACAAGGTGAATAACGCGCATTGATTACAATTCAAGTAATGCAAGTAATTTTATTGCAGTTACAAATTTTCGAGAGCGTTAAAAGTTTATAGGGCGTCACTCTTCTTGTTGCTATAAGGTCTTTGACAATGGGGTTTAGAATATAGTTAAAATAGTTCTTACACCAAAACCGAAACTCCTCAGATCAAAGCAAGACTGCAAAATGATGGAGAGAAGTTGGTAAATGTTATAAATGAGACGACACTTGTATTACGTAAAACACCAGACATCGAGGAGTCTTGGTTAACAATATAACTTAAGGCTAGATGAGGGCGCCGGGTGATTCGATAGCCAGACTCTACGAGAGCAGACAACATACTTGGACACCAGAACCACATTAGAAATACACCAAATTCCCTTATGCGAACAGAACACTAACCTTGGACTTCTCCTTGGACTTGGGCGATATGCGGAATCGACTGAAGACGCCGCCTCCTCCTCCTCCACCGCCTCCGGCGGCCGCTGCATCGGAAATTGTGGGCGTGCCGCCGCTGCTGCTGCTGCTGGTGCCGGGTCGCTCTAACTGCTCAGAGTGGCCGCCAGCTGTAGTAGCGGCGCCTGTTCCCTGTTCTTTGGGACTTGCCGACGATGAACCCTTCTGGAAGAAGCTGGATAACGACTGAATAAGGCTCTTCCGCCGCTCTGGATCCTTGGCCCTTCGCCCGGACTTGGTTTTGGTTGCCTTCTCCTGACAACCGCCGCCGCCAGCCGCTATATTGGGATCAGATGTGAAATCCGCCGCCTTGGCATGAAGCACGACATCCTGTTCCAGCTGCTGCTGCTGCTGCTGATTCTGCAGACCCACCATGTACGCCAGATCGTTGACACTTTTCGAGGCACTCATTTTGCGGGCACGGGCCGCCAGATCGCCAGAAGGCAGCTCCTCCATTTGCTTTGGCTTCAGAGGTCTGGGCTGGTCGTAGTGAAGGCGTGACCGCAATAGCTGCATCTTCTCCTCGGGACTAAGACCCAGATCTGTGTTAGACTTGAGACGAGCCCTAGCCCTGGCCTCGCTCCTTAGGTTCTCCGTAGAGGCGGATATATTTGTAATTTCGGGTACCGCTGCTCCTCCGCCGCGAACTACTCGCGCTGGGGCATTGGGCGTAGCGAACTCACCAAGTTTACCGCCGTTGAAAGAGGCCGTCTTGCCCAGCTTGTAGCCATCCAAGGCACTGGCATCAATGTGTTCGCTGAAGGGACGCGGCTTGTAGCGATCGGCACTCCGAACGGCTCCCTGGACAGTGCGATAGGGTGACACGTATGTAGACGTGGCGGATTTCTGCAGTGGCCTCTCGTCCACTGGCTTCGGTGGTCGTTCCTCTGCGGTGGAGGCGTGGTAGTGTGCCTGGCTGGAGCAGTTTGAATCCTGCGGACTGGAGGCAGCTGCCAGCTTGGGCGTGGGGCTCAGACTGGCGCCGCTGGCATAGCCACTCGTCAGCAGGCTGCGCTGTCGACTCCTGTGTAGGCGCTTCTCGGCGTTCAACTGCTTCTTCGACTGCAGCTTGTCCATGACCAGGTCGTGAATGAGATCCTTCTGCTTGGTGCGCTCTTTGGTGATCTCCTCCAGCTTGCTGCTGAGCGTGGGTATCTCAGGTACCTTGCTGGAGCTGCTGCTGCTGCGCGGCCGCATCGAAGGCATGGCCTCCGCAGCCTCTGCTGCCTTTAGCTGATCCTCGACGGGTTCTATCACAGTTAGGTTAGGTGGCTCTCCCTTGGAGCTCTTGCGCCGCTGCGTGCTGATCTGCGAGATGCGCTGCTGCAGAGCTCGGACATACTCGAACTGAATCTGCAGATCCTCTTCCTGCGGAACGGTCTCCTTTGAGGCGTTGCCCGGGGTAGAGGAGTTTGGTCCGCTGCTGCTGCTGGTCACCGTAGAGGTCTTTGGTTGCTGCTCCGAGCTGCTGGGCGTAGAATCTCCCTTGCCAGCCGCCAGCATCGAGGCGAATTGGTCGAGGACCCGCGGCGAGGAGGTGTCCAGCGGACTGGTGACCACCGTCAGCGCCTCGCTCTCCTCCGTTGTGGTTGGCTGTGTCTGGGACAAGCCCAGGCCTGCCATGCTGTCGTCATCCAGCTCGTTCAGAGTGCTGGAATCAGTCAGAGATTGGGTCATGGCGGGCGCCACTTCGTTCACTGGCGTCTTGGCATCATCCTGCATGATGTATGCTCCCTGCTCGATGTAATCAACGCCCAGCTTTTCGTCTCGCTTGGTCACCAACGGCGGCAGGTTGCCATGATAGCTGGAGGGCGGTGCTGCTCTGGGTGTGGGCTTTTTCGGCTCCGCCTCAATGTACTCCATGTACCCTCTGTTTTGGAGAAGAGCCGTGTTCGTCGCGGAATAGGCCTCCGCACAGGAACCCTCTGATCCAGTATCCATGAACTCGATATCGTCAATGTCGATAGCACTGAGGATACCGTCCATTTCTACCACTGGCGCATGTCGGGCCAACTCGTGTATGACCTCGTTGCCACTGGGCAGCTTGTTTGCTCCACTGCGCCGCCGTTCCTTGCGACGCTTCATTGTGCCCTTGTTGGAGTTCAGCACGAACTCCATGTCCACAAAGTTCTCCGAGATGCAGTCATCCGCCGTCCAGTCGGACAGCTCTGTTTCCGTCAGCACTTGACCGGTGCCCGTGCCCGTGGGTTCCGTCTCTGAATCGGAGCCCCTGGAGAAGACCTCCCCGGTGGGCGTCTTGTCGCTATCATGCGCTGTGGGCGTGGTCGGCGTATCTGGAGTCCGGGCCAGACTGCTCAAATTGAGCGTTATAGGCTTCACCGCCTGACTGTGATTCTCGCTGCTCTCCACGATCAGCGGTAAGTTCTTCAGGCTTTCGATCTTGTTCTCGTTCTTGCTGTCGAACTTAAGAGTCGGTGGTCCCATATCCGGCAGAGGAGGTGGCTGACGTTCCGCCTCGATGACGGTGCACTCGGCAGGCTCGGGCGTAGCCGTCACTGGTTCCACCTCCTCTGTTTCGTGGTCGTCATCCGGCTCCAACTCGCTAGTCTTCAGCTCCGGAGCTGCTGGAACGATGACGTCGGCAGGCATATCCAGGAACTTGACATCCTCGGGGTCGCCAATGTACTTCCCGTTAACGATCATTAGGCTGTCCACCTGCATTAGGGCACCACTTGTGTCGTGCACCTCCAGACGTGGCACATTGTGCTTGCCACCCGCCGTGGTCTGGGTATCCGGGCTGGTCGTAGACTCCAGGATATAGTGTTGGATGTCCTCGATGCTGGAAGAGTCGGAATTGGAGCAGATAGAGCCGCTGCTGCCGGTTGTGGACATGACCTCCGGCTTGCTCTTGTCCCAAGGTATGTTGGGAACCTGAATCTGCACGCTGTCTGGTTCATAGCTAGGATCCTGCTCGGCCACCTCCTTCTCCGGCGAGTCGCGCTTCTCTTCGTCGGACTGCCCCAGCAGACTCTGCTGCTCCTCGCCTCCGTCCTGCTGCGGGGTCTCTTTGATGTGCCCCAGGATGTCCGGAATGCACTCCTTTACATCCCGCGAGACATCGGGCTTGGGCTCCTCCTTTGCAAGCACCTCCTTCTGCAATTCGCTAATCTTGTTGCTGTCGTCCGCCTCCACCTGCTTCTTGGGCGTCTCATTGGCGGTGAGATCAATAATGGGCACCGGCTTCTCGGGCGTCACCAGGTCAATCACTTCGATCACCGTCGTCTTGTTGGTCGCCGGCGTCGTGGGCGAACTCTTTCTGGCCAGCTGGTCCAGCAGCGTGGCGTTCACCGCATCCGTGTACTCCATGCCCTTGTTCAGCTCGTTCTTGCAGTTCACGAACACGTTCTCCTTCTCGTTGTCCGTAGAGTGGCTGGAAGGAGCCTTCTGTATCCGCAACTCGACGCGCAAGTCGTTGATCACATTGCTGGTGGCGGATCGCATCAGCTCGTTGGACTGTCCGCCGGACTGACTGCTTCCCTCGCCCAGCTTCGTCCGATCCAGGAACGTTCGCATGCCGGCGCTGATGTCGCTGCTCGGATTGAGAAGCTTCTGACACTCCGAGATGTTCGACTGGAAGCTGCGGATGCGCGAGTCCAGCACCGACGTCGAGCCCGATTTCTGGATCTTGTTTCCATTGGCCGGCTCCCCCAGCAGGTAGCGCTTCTTCAGCTCCAGGCTCTTCTTCGAAGCAATGCCCTCAGTGCTGGCGGTCTTGTTCAGCAGGTAGTCGCCGGGACGCGGATTCTGCAGCGGAGCCCGCTGGCTGCTGATCAGCAGCGTTGGATCCACCTGTACCAATGGCTTGAATTGCGGCAGGGGCGGCTGGGGCTGGTACTTTGACAAGTAGCTGCCTCCCTTCTCCCGTGCCGCCAGTTGCTTCTGGTGGAGTCCAGCGGCGGCGGCAGCAGCAGCATTCGGTCCGATCATGGTGGACTTGATCTGTGGGAGAATACATCCTTTAGAGAGTAACTATGGAGGGGCATACGTGATTCTCACCTGGACTTTTGTGGGCTTTCTTAGATGGGTGTCATCGATGAAGATTTTGGGCGCCTGGCGTATGATCTCATCGTTGTCGAACTCGGAATCGGTGGATATCTCAGTGGCAGAATTAAGCTCGACCTCGTCGGGCGAGCTGGTCTCGGACTCGGTCTGGACCTGCAAGAGGAGGAGGCACGAAGAGACATGACACGATTAGTGGGCGTAAAAACAGAGCTATGGGCGGCAAATAACGAACGTAAAACAGAAGCGAAAAGAGGAGCAGGAGCAGGAGTGGACATCGGTCAGATGTCACCTTATCCCACCCTCGCTGGAGGCGCATATTAATGTACAGCAGGCGCCTTCGGCTTGGCTCGCAACATGCTCATTAGTCGGAGTAAGTGGGTTAGGTTAGCATCAGCAACAAGAGAGAGAGAGCGAGAGAGCGCGGAAGCGAATCGCAGCGCGTCATGCCTTTTAGGTACGATCCAGAAGGGAAACGAAAGGAATGCTGGAGGACAGAACGAAGAACGAACGAACGAACGCTGGCCGGGATTAGCTGAGGTGGCGGGGGGTTAGACCATTTTATACTGGTGGACACGGCAACAGAACGACACAACACTTTTTTTAGAGACTACAAACTGTCGGCTTTTGTTTTATATTTTATTTTGATTTTATTTGATTTGTCTTTTGGGCTGCTTGAGTTCGGGGTTAGCGCAACATTTCGTGTGTGGCTTTGCTTGAATTTACCTTCGTAGATCGTACCCAGGTGCATTTACTTTTCAATCAATTGGCTAACGCGATCAGAGGCTTGTCCGATCGTTGGCTGGTTGGAGGACTTGGACTTGACTAGGCGGTGGCACATCGAGAGCAGACAGGCGGGCGGGCGAACTAGCTTGGTTGGTTGGTTCTTTGGTTGGTTTTGTGGGCGGACCTATGGTGTCTTGTAAGGGTCGAGATCTGGGTAGGGTCTGGGTCATGGTCTGGGTCTGGGTCTGGGTCTGTCTCTGGGGTTGGTTTCGCTGACGTTGGGTTGGCTCTCAGTAGAGAAAGTAGTTGAGGCGTCGTCTGTGGCCACAACGGGGGTAAAGATATAAATGAAAAGAGAAGGCTGCTTTGGTCAGTGGTTCAGGGCTAACGACTAGGAGATAACGCACGACTCTTTGCTGCCGTAACCGGATCCGGCGGCGGGACTGCGTCGCCGGAACAGATCGCTCAGGTGGGAGCTGCGCGCAGTCGATGGATAATAGCTGCTGGCGGCGCTGCTGCTCGGGATATGGCTGCTGCTGCTGTAGGGCCTCCGGGCCAGGTAATCGCTGCTGCTGGAAGTGAGGTAGTCGTAGGCGCTGCTGCTCTTTGTCCTTGTCGAGGTGCTGGGGAAGCGGTTGAGTGTGGAGCTGGTGTAGTGACGCGGCCGATAGCTCGTCAGGTCCTCGTCCACATCGTCGTAGTCCCGGCGTTCCGTGCTGCGCAGCACCTCCCTCATATACGGATTCCGCTCCACCACCCGCTCGTTCACAAAGTCCCTCTTGCGGTTGTGCAATCGCTTGCTGCGATCCAGCAGGGCTTGTGTGTTGGCATCCATCGGGTCCTCAAAGCCACTAGCCACGTAGCTCGAGGGACGAGCTGTAGCCACTGTGGTGGTGGTGGAGACTGTATCCGTGTCCTGACTGGATTGCGCCGACAGGGACTGCAGGGAGGGTCCCTTTTTAAGGTCACTAAACGACTTGGAGCTCTGCCGGGAGCTGTTTGCCAGCGGCTTGAAGGGCTGCGGTGACTGGGAGCGCGGCTTGTCCCTGAACCTTTGGGAACCTCGTCTCTTGGCGCCTAGGAGGCCGCTGAGGACATCCTCTTCTTCCAGGGACTCTGCACGCTGGTCGAACACGGTCTTGCCGTCTGGCCACTTGCGGTTCTTAAAGGCAGCCGAAGGTGGCCCATCGGAGCGAGCATACTCCGGCAGCTGCTGCTTTAGCTTTTCCGCCTGTTCCTCCTCGTCTAGCTCCTCGAGATCAATCTCCACCCCTTCAATCTGTGCCTTGGGCCAAGAGCGACCCTGAAACACCTCTGGCACGGGCTCATCAACGGCCACCGGCTCGGGCACAAACCTGGGCTGATCTGGCTTCGGCAACTTCAGCTTCTTGGGCATGGGGACAATGACCGGCTTGTTGTCCTGTAACTCTATAAATGCAAACGAGCTGCGCCGCGTGGAGCAGGTGGTGGAGTCCAGGGGAGTGGCACTGCCGTCGACGTCCAGTTTCTTGAACATGGGCGGCGTGCCTTCATGCCGCGTGCTGGTCTCTTGAGTACGATTCGTGTCCTGGGTGGTGCCACGTCGGGAGCCCATTTTTGAGGGCGGCGTGGGTGGTGGCAGGCTGCGCTTGCTACTCGAGTTGCTGCTGCTTTGTAGGGATTCCCGTCGGCGCTGCTCCGCTGCCGTGGCCTCGAAGTTCTCGTCGCGCTTGATCAGCGCCTGGCGTCGCTCCCGCTCAAAGTCCTCGATGAGACGTCGCTGGGCTGCCTCTTCGTCACCGTCCGAGGAGAGATTGTTGAGGAGCTGCACAGAACTGCTACTGGGTGAGACTGGTCGCATGCGGTTGTTCCTTCTTGGTGGCATGGGGCTACTGGGCAGTTTCTCCATGTCCCACTCCAGGGAGCTCTCCTTGCTGGCTAGACTTTGGGTCTGGGATGGTGGCTGGCTTGGAATCAGCCTTCGACGCGGCATAGGAGAAGCTGGCAGCTTCTCCATGTCCCAGTCAGCGGAGTTCTCCTTGCTGTGCGGCTTGGGCGGGGTGATTATCTTTGGCACCTCCACCAGACTGCTCCCGGAGGAGTTCTCGCTCTTGAGGGAATTATTTTGGCTAACTGGCGGCTTAATGGGAGTTTGCGTCACTGCCTGAGGCTCCTCATTCTTTACTTTCTCTTCCTGTTGGGTTACAGTCGGTTCTACGACTTCTTTTGGCGGCGAACCATTCTCTAGGACAACAACGTCCTTTGGGTTATCCACTTCATCGACATATTCCTCAACAGACATACTAGGGAACCGTAGAGTACGTGCGCCTTCAACGGGAATCACTTCCACAGATGGAGACTCTGAGTTCTTTACGTAAGCCTTTTGGAGGAGATCCTGCACAGAGGGAGCCATATCCTCCGGGTCGAGCTTGGCCAGCTTCTTCTTCAGCCTTTGCGGAACCACCGGCAACGACGGCTCGCTGGATGAGGAGCTGCTTTTGGGTCTTCGCTGCGGGCGCGATGGAAAGTGCAGGCTATCCACCTCATCCTGACCATATTCCTGCTGGAATTTGTCTCCAACAATGGGCTGGAGGAAGGTGTCCTCATCGCGTTCCAGAGACTCCAGTTTATCCAGATAGTCCCGATCCGCAGAGTCTCTGGAAACTAGGGTAGCCCGTGGAGTGATGCCTACTAACTCATCGTTGGAATCGAACTCTACATTCACCAGCATCTCGTCGGAGAAGTGACCGAATAGCTTCTCAATGCTCTGATCTTCTGAGCTGCCTCGCTTGACCACAGTCACGGGCTGGGCACTGGGACTCTTGCTGATGGTGGTGCAGAGGGAATCCGCATCGATGTCATCTTCCAAGGGATCAACACTGACACTGGGCTGCTTCTCTTGCGCCTGCGCCACTTCCATTTCCTCCACCAAGTTCTGGAACAGTTCGTCTACTTGCTCGGCTTCCCGTTCCTTTTCCAGATTGCTCAATGCAATCAGCGCCTCCTGATTGAGTTTCTCGTTCAAAGAAATCTCAGACGGACGACGCGACATAACCAAGCTGGACTGAGAGCCACGACGTGAACTGTTTAGGGACTTATCACATCCAGTCTTGGGTAGGTTCTTAATATCTTCTACGGGCAGAGGAATCTCCACTATAGCTTCTTTGGGCGTCTCTTTTACGGGCTGCTCGACAGCCGGACTCTTGGTCTTGGAGCGTTCCAGCTCCATCTTGGCTTCTGTGCCTTTCTCCAGGAGATCAAGGATCTCAAAGTCATCGGGAACAGGAGTAGCTGGCTTCAGGGGCTTAGGTTCAACGACTTTGGGCGCCTTCTTTTGAGCCTGTTTCGCCTGTCGAGCGTTGCTGATCTTAGCCAGCTCCTCCAGGGAGTTGTTTGACTTGCCCCCCTTTTGGGTCTTGGAGGGCGACTTCTTTTTCTTAATGGGAGACTTTCGTTTCTCGGGAGACTTACGGGCGCCTAAGCCAAAGAACTTGGCTAACTTGGAGTCGCGATACTGCACAGGCAGATCCCTAATCGGGTCTGGCTTAGCCTTAGCCTGCTGTATTTCCTTCTGTTGCTCCTCCTTCTGGGCGTAGAACTTGTCACGCTTTTTCTGCAAGAAGTTGGTGGCCTCGTTGCGCCATTCGTTGCGCAGGTAGTCCATGGTCTTCTCCAAGTCACTCATTGAATCGCTGGCAGAGACCAGCGACTCCCTGGAGCGCGTGAGGCTGCTCAGGTTACTGGTGGTGGACTCCATGCGGCGCAACTTAAACGCCGCCTGCTCATCGCTGTTTTGCGAATTCTGCGAGTGCACGGAGCTCATCGACTCGAATCGTTTGAGAATGTTCTGTACACCGGAAAGTCGTTGCTTCGAGGGCTGCAAATCGAACTCGCCTTCGCCCAGGGACTTGGTCTTCACCAGCTTCTTGCTACTGCGCTTGGGCAGTCCCAGTTCGAGGTCCAAGCCCGTCTCCTCGAGAATACGATCAATGTTGTCGGACAGATCGCTGGGTGACTTTTCATCACCGAACAAACGCTGATACTCGGAACTAGGCGAGCGCGTTTCCCCGTCTCCTAGGATTTCGTCCAAAATCCGCTCGGCTTCATCTTTTGGTGGCTTCTTGTCTAGGGGTTCTACAACAGCAGTTGCTGCTGATGCTTCTTGGGCAGCAGCAGCTGCAGCCTTCTTGGCCTTTGTTCCCTTGGGCACGATCTTTTTCACAATCTTTATGGTCTTACCCTTGGCTGTTGTCTTAGTCAGGGATGTAGCACTTCCCGACTTGGTTGGTTTCTTGATCACCGTTGTAGTCTTGGCGGGAGTCTTCTTTTTGGTCAAGTCTAGCGCTCCATCCATCTGGTGCTCCCGGAGACTAAAGGTATCGAGAGAGGCCTGCCGTTTCGGTGGCACTGGTTTGGTGCCACTACCCGCAACTTTTTCGGCCTCCTTCTTGGCCGTTCCTCCTTTTTCATCCTCCGTTTTTTTGGAATCAGCAGGTGGCGTCTTCGCCTTATCTTCCTGACCTTTTGATTTCGCCAGAGAGGCTTCAGTCTGCGACTTCTTCAGTCGCTCGGCCACCGTCTCCACAGTCCTTCGTTGGGGAGCCGGGCTGCTGGGAAAGTACTTGGCAAGATCAACATCCTTGAGGGTCTTTTGGTTCTTGTTCGTGTTGCCGGTGGAACTCTTCTCGACTTTTTGATTTGGGAAGTACTTGGACAGGTCCACGGTGGGCGCTGCCTGGGCACTCACAGTTGGCATGGTCAACTGCGACTTAATATGATCCATGGTTCCTGCAAAGCTACTGGCTTGGATTTCCTTCAGTTTGCTGCTCAGCTGTTTATTAGGTTGTACGTTGTCCATATCAACATCCGCATCCACATCCATATCATCATCCAGATCGCTGCTGTGCTGTCGCTGAATCTTCTTGATCGTGCTGAGAATCCCTTCAATCTGCATCTTCTTGTCACTAGCAATGGGAGCTGCCTTTTTCACCTTGGGACTTCCGGTGCTGGCGTTGCTCTTCAAGCTGTTTGACCGACTCACGTTGGTGCTGCCGCCTGCCTTGGGATTCGCTGGAGGTGGCTTCTTCAAGCCCGCTGGCCTGGGAAGCTGCTCCTTCGGTCGCTCCTCAAAGTTAGGCTTGCGGGGCCTCAACTCATCCAGATTGAAATCTATGACAGTCTTTGGCTTTGGCTCGACAGCGGACGCTGGTGGACTCACCACCTTTTCGTACTTTTCATCGAACTTGGACTTGGGTTGAGTAGGAGTAGGAGGAGCAGCAACTGCCGATGATGTAGGAACTGGGACTGGTACCTTCTGGGCGGCCGCAATGGCGGCATTCTCGGCTAGCCACTTCTCCTTGAGCGTTAGCTTGCGGAGAATATCGCTCTTGACTAAATTCTCCTTGGCCAGCACCTCCAGGTCCTTGTTCATCTTCATCATGTTGTTCATGTGATAAAGCTTCTCGCTGATGGCCTCGATCTCGCTACTGAACTTGCGCGGAGCATTCCGCTCCAGCTGCTCCATCTCGACGCGAGTGGGCGTGTTTAGGGGCGTGGCCGGCTGACTGCGCGCGGACTCGAAGGAGTTGGCCGACTCGAGAGACTTCCTATCGGCGGCCACATTCTCCTTATTGTCTACGATGTTCAACTTAAGCTTCTACTTATTGGAGGGGGACAATGGTGAAACCAACACCGTTAAGGGGAGGAGGATTATACATGAGAATATATCGGTAAGAGAGAGTCATCAAGGAGAATAAATGAGAATAATGAGAAGGTGGTTAGTCTCCCCGTCACCAAGAGGACAGATAAGATTGAATGTGACCCACCTCGGTCTCCGTATCCGTGGGCAGATTGGCGGGCAGCGGTTGCAGGCGAACCTCCTCGCGCCGCAGTTCTCGGGCCTTCTTGAACTCCTCGCCTTCGGTATCATCCTTGCCGTCGTCTACAAATAGTTTATTAGCATTAACATGGCGAAGACTCTTAGAGAGCTACCCCTGGCTGTGCTCCCACTCACCCGCAATACCTTCGCTTGAGTCGTAGAAGTCATCGGAGACATCGCTGTCCCCGCAGTATTGCTTGCCAATCCAGTCCGAGGCCAGTTGCAGGGTCTGGGCGCCGAAGGGCGAATCTTCCGCCTCCTCGAACTCTGAATCCGACTCCGTGTCTGACTCGTCGGAGCTGGACAGTTCCGATTGCGAGTCGTTGATCGACTCGGGTAGGAAATTGCGATCTGACCACTCGTGCTCATCGATGACGTTGGCCTCGTCGTCGGACATGGCGTCCGCCGAGGCATTGGCCCGCGATGTCTCCAGAAGGTCCACCTGATCTCTGGCCGGTGTGGTGTCCATTGGCTCTGTGGGCGCGGTGGCGGCAGCGGCGGTGGCAGCGACTGGAGTTCCTGCCGCTGTTGGTGTGGCGGCAGACGTAGCGGCCTGAGCGGCAGCGGATTTCTGCAAGGATTCGAAAGAGTCATACCTGATCGTGGCATCATCACCGAATCAATACTCACCCTGGCCTTGTTGGTGCGCTGTGGCAGCGGCTTGGGCGGCAGCCGGAAATGCTGGGTGCAGTAGAAACGGCCCTGTGGATCGTCCCGATCAAAGGCGTAGCCGCCCAGGCGCAAGTTGGTGTGGCAGTGGTGGCACTTAAGGCAATTACGATGCAGGACCAGGCCCTCCACGGTGGTCTTTTCCATCAGGTAGACGGTTTGCTTGCAGAAGCGGCACTTCTCGGAGGCGGCCTGCTTTTTAAAGGCCAGCGCCACCTTGGAACTCTGCATATATATTGGATTAAAGGTGTTAGATAGTGTTCTCAATATGCTGTATATCCTTTACAAATAACGTTAACGTTGGCTTTGCAATGCGATGGGTGGCATGTACAAATGGCAGTGGGATGTGTGTTTGATGTATGGGAATTTCCTAAGACCTATGCTCAAAGCACACTAACAACATCAACAGCGGCTGGGCCACTGAGCAACTGCAGCAGGGACAGAGCAACCACAGAAAGCAACCACGAAGGTAATAAAATAAAAGTAAAATAAAAACGCAAAGCATAAAGCTAATGGGGATAAACCTGGGGAATCCAAAAAAGAACAAAACAAACCAGGGAACACAAAACTACTCACTGATTTAGGGATGACTGTATTGTTATTGTTGGTGGTGTTGGTCGTGGTGGCATTGCTGCTGCCCGCGTTCTTCTCGTCCGAGTTCGCTTCGTCCTTCTTGCCAAACTGGCCGGCAATGGAGGCCACCTTGTTGCGGCCCCGCTCGCCCACGTCGAGGTTGTGGCCCTCCTTAAGCTGCTTGTCCAGGTTGCGGATCGTCTGGTCAATATCCTTGAACTTCTCCGCCTCGCGCGAGTCCTGGCGCTGCGGCTTGGACATCTTGTGCTGGCGCGCCTGAAACTGCTCCTTGCTCCACTTGGGCACCTTCTCACGCCCCTTTGGCCCGTGGATCTCGGTTTTCTTGGACAGCTCGATCTTCTTCTCGATCTCGCGCACATTCCAGTCGCTGGAGTCGATCTTGCCGATGGCCCGCATAAGGTCCTTGGGCTTCTTGTCGCCACCAAGGCCGCCACGACCCGTCATTCGCTGCTCCATATTCTTGATGCGATCACTGAACTGCTCGTCCGCTGCTCGCGGCAAGGCTGAGGGTATGTCCCCGCGTTCGCGATCCTTGGAGTGGTCGAAGGGTGATTGGTGTGTTTAGTGGCCGGACGGGTGTGGGGTATTTGGACATTTAAATAATTTAAAGTCGGTGGTGGAGTGGAAAGGATTGGAGAAATCAAAATTTACAGATATGCATAAATATATACTTCAAATTTCACTGATCAACAATTAAAACAATAAACTCAAAAGGCAAACAACAGAACTTAAGCTTGACAAAATGTCCGAACTTTGAACTGGTTAGATGAACGAGCTTAGCTTAGCTTAGTTTAGCGATATTAAATTTAATAACTAGCTGCCTAACTGAAATCTAAACTTAATTACATTATTAGATTTGAGCTGAAACAATCCTAAGCTAGTTTTAAAACATTCTTCATATTGAAAATGTTCTGAAAGGGGATCTACAAACAGGCAGAGATGTAGTTTTGGTGGGTGAAATAAGACACATCAAATCCCCGATCAATCTTACAATATATATCATCAGATTAATTTTTTTATCCTTGCTCATATATATTTTTTTTTTAATCATGCAAACATATTACTAAGAAAAAACCTAGTTGAGTGGAAATTTTCCTCAGAGCTGTTAGCCAAAGCGTTTGTTAGTTGCTTTTCTGAACTTTTTATAATAACTTTTGGCGCAAGACAGTAGCATTAGTCAGAGGTTAGAAGAGTTCCTCGAAGGGAACCGAACAAGACGACAACACTGAAGAAGACGCGGCGTGCAGGAGCAAGAACCTTAAGGCTCTCAGCGCTTACGGGAAACAGAAGCTTGCGCTCCAAGTCCTTCACGCGATCGTTGAAGACCGGTGCCTGCTGGCGGTAGAGGAATATCGAGTAGTCCTCGAAGGGAGTGCCATCCTCAGCCACCCCGATAGCGCCACCCTCGCCGTCCCCGCCCTCCCGCAGCAGCTTGCCCGCCTGCAGGAGCTGCAGGCTCTTGTAGAAGTTCTGCGTCTGGTGGTAGCGCTGCTGGCGCCGCTTGCTCATCCGCTCCTGCCGATTCTCCTCGATCTCCTGCAAGCGCTGCTGGCGCTCCTCCTGCGCGGCAGAGTTGGATAGTTGAACACACATTGGACAGATTCGGAGGGGGTAAACTTGGGAGTCTTGGTTTCGTTTTTGGGACGATTGTGATTGTGTGGGTTGTGGACACAGAACGATGACTAAGAACTACTTGGCTACTGCTATGATGGAGATGCTACATGGGTTAGTACTGGCGGTGGGGGGTCGAGAGTGTTACAGCACACAATGGACCATGAGGACGACACTGGGACTTGGACTTGGACACTGAGCGAACTGACCTCATTGATGGATTCGTATGCGCTAATGGCGTTACTGATTTCATGACAGAGAACTGTTCTCAGCAGGAGCTGAACCTTGGGAACAGATTATCGATTGGTTTGGTTTTTATGAATTTGTTTTTGGCGATTTCAATATTTCATTATTCATTATTTTTAGGTGAAAAACAATTAAGTTCTTTGAATGTACATTTAGCAAATATACTTTTACCAAGGTAAAAGTAATGCAAATATCCATGATATTAAATAATGCCAGCATCTACTCACTATGTTAGCGGCTTTGTCGATCTGGCGGCGCTTCTTCGATCGGCGCGGTGTATCGCCTTGACCTGCGGTAAAAAAAATATACATAAATATGGATTCTTTCCAGAAATTCTCGCTCTTATAAATGACTCTCCAAGTGTCTTGCTCACAATAATACCATTACGTTAAAGCTTTAGATATTTTAGAAGTAAATCTGAGAGCTGCATGTCATCCCAAGATAGTAGGAGTAACTTAAGCATAGATTTTATTGCCACTGTACAATTTAACAAGAATATGCAATGACACTTGGAGATTCAGTTATCTACCACACTACGGTGTAATATGGTTATCTGCAACACACCCGGCTGCTGGCTGGCGGCCGCTGCCGCTCCGCTTCCGGCCACCCCAGTGGCGGCTCCTCCTCCACTGTTTAGGAGCTGCTCGTGGCGGCGCTGCCGCTTGGCGCGCTCCTCCTCCAGCACCGAACGACGCTGCACCGTCGTGGGTATGTCCACGGCATCCTGCATGGGCGACTTGGCCTTGGGCTTCGTGGCCAGCAGCTTTGAGAAATCAGGCTGGGCGTGTGTGTGATTGATGCGATACTTTTGCCGCAGATCGCTAAAGTCCATTTTGGGGTGCTTTATGTGTGGGATCTCGCCGCGGAACACTTCGCAGATCTGATCCAAATAGTTCAGCCAACTGCGAGAATCCACGTCGGTTAGCTGCATCGATTGCTTGGCGCTCATTACGCGATCCACGTGCAGTTCGCGCTCCAAGACGGCAAAGGCCAGCTCGTTGCACTCCACGGGACTCATGTCCTTGGTGGCAGCGTAATCGATAAGATCGGGACGATACCTAAGCAGGTAAATAGAAGTTGGTAAAGAATGCTATTCAAGCTTACAAAACGTATAACTTACCGATTAATGAGCGCACACAGGACACGACCGTTTCGGAACACATCCGAGGGCTCCTTGAGCTCCGGCACAAACTGGTAAGCCATTAGCTGTGCACTAATCCATCTAAGCAGAGACGTGCCCTGCGGCAGAAGATCTAAGGAGTAAAATAAGTTAATAAACAACGTCCTAGTTATCCATTGCGTACTAACCTCCACTGCGTCGCTTGCGCCTACCCGGCGTGGCAACATGCGGGGTCTGCAGGGCGTGCGTTTCCATGAAAGTCTCCTCTAGAATGGCCGGGTCGTCCGTGTCTACCAGGTGCTTCACCTGCCAACTGTTGACCGACTCCCGATTCAGGTTTGGGTAGCGGGTGGCGGGGTCCACGGTGTAGGCACTGATGTCCCGCTGCAGGGTATCCGGCGTGGTCTGGTTGAGCAGCCGGTAGATGCTCTCGCGCTGCGCCAATACGCCGAGCGTGCTGTTCTGCGGGTTGGACCACAGCTTGATGGCATAGGCCGCGTCCATGCTGGAGAGGAAGCCGCGGGCACAGCCCGATCCTGTGGGCCAGAAAGGCTCCAGCAGGCTGTCGCCCACCAGGCACTGCAGCAGCCGTGCGCCTTTGCGCACTATCACGCGACAGGACATCTCGGCGGCAAACATGGAGGTGAAGTCGAACATGGCAACGTCCGGCTTGCCGTAGTGGTTAACCGCAAACTCCAGATTGGGCATTTGGTATTGAGTGGAAAACTCGGCCGCCTCGCGGGCATAGTCGTGCAGCTTCTGGGTGTCCACGTTGGCTGGGGCCAGGAGCTCGCCGGGATCGGCCATGTCCTCGATGATCACACCCTTGTCGATCAGGCTGTGTTTCTTGGCGGTCATCACGAAATAGTGCGTCTCGTCCTTGTAGTAGACGATGTTCTCCAGATCGATGCCCGTTCTGCTGTACAGCTCCTTGAAGAAGACCTGGTTGAAGATAAAGGCCACCCCGCTGATCTCCTCCACCTTGGCCTCCGCCTCCGTCTTTTTGTTGATAAAATTCGCCGTGATGGCGATGGCCAGCTTCCCCCGGAACTCCTTTCGCCTAAAGTCCAGCATATTCCGCTTACCATCCGCCCCGATGAGGACATCGAACTCGTAGTGCGAGACAGCGTGATCCGAGGGCGTAACCACTGCCCGCCAGCCATCGCCACTGTCGCCAGAAGGCTCCAGGGCGTGCTCGAAGCTGACGCCCTCGTGGATCTCCACGCCCAGCAGGAGGGCCACCTTGAGCAGCATGCACTGCAGCTGCCGGATGGAGATGTGATCGATGGAGCCGGCGCAGAACTTGCCATAGAACTTCTTGGCGCCCAGGTTGCGCAGATCGGTGATGACGAAGGGCCACAAATGCAGCACATTGTTTCGGGTGATGCGGTCGCGCTTCTCCAGCACCACCACCTTGGCGCCCAGCAGCTGCGCCTCGATGGCGGTGCGCAGGCCACAGGGACCGGCTCCGATGACCAGGACCCGGGTACCGGAGCAGGCGGCTCCTTTTCCGTACACCCGATGGGCAGCGCGGGCATCGAACTTCTTCCACAGCGCCTGCGCCTTCCACGAGCGCACCTTGGCCTTCAGCCGGGGATAGAAATCGTTGAGGGGCGACGGCCTTAGCCCCACTGCCTCGCACATGGAACGGTGCAGGGCCAGGATCTGGCGCATCGTGGTGGCCACGCACAGCAGATCGAACAGCTCGGCCGCCTCCGCGGCCGCAGCATGCTCCGCCATCAGGAGCTGCTGCTGCGCCGTCAGCTGTTGCTGCTGCTGCGGCACATGCTGCTGCTGGTGGTGCGGTTGCTGCTGCGGCGGCAAGTGATGGTGGTGCCGCTGGTGTTGGCGGCTCATCCTGCAAGGACACAAGAGAGGGAGAGGGTGAGCCAGGATGGAGTTAGTGGGGTGCTTCGGTGTGACAACGAAACACAAGCCAAATAAGCTGCTGAATTGCTTCGTGAATTCCATTAAATCTGACAGATTTTTCATTCACATTTCACCGTCTCTTTAGGATATATACATTATACTTGCATGGCAGTGTCTTTGTCTGAGTTTTCTTTGGCGTTCTCTCGCCCGTCAAATGAATTTTAATTAATTAAGCCCATTAATAAGGAAAATCTTGTTGGACGTCTGGTGAAGCTTCGTTACCCTTTTAAGGGGAATACATCTTTACAAATTCTTTAAATATACTTTGTAATTTGTATAATTAGATTCAGTAACTCAAATCACAACCTTGTAGCTAATTAAAATAAAGTCCTCTCTTATCGTTTTATTGAAAGTAGCCGAAATGTGAGGATAAAACAAAAAGTTCTTCGGTTTCTGGGTTCCTTCTTTAAAGTCAACGAACCCCGTCCCAGTTCCTTTGTTTACTCATAAAGGACTGTCTTATATACACATTCACATATATGTGAATGTAAACAAGGCAGAAGTTTTACTTTTTAAATATTCCCGAGAAAGCTGCAAGTTACACACACATCCCCGCGACTTGTTCTAACAAAGAGCTTTTAAACTGAACTTGTCATCATCATGATTATCTTTCCTGCTTGCATTTTGTCTCATTTCTTTTTTGTTGTTGTTTATGCATTCAAATGAGAACTCAAATCTTGCCAGAGCATTATACTTCAGTTAATTGAATCAGAAAGAATTACTCACGATGCGGTCCACTGATATTTTTGTACAGATAAAAAGGAAGGGAAAGAAAGCCTACCTCTGGATACCCTGAACTCCTTCTAGAAAGCAATAAAAATGTCAATAACCAATTAATTTAACCCCTTTTGAACTGGTATAACCCTGGAACATTGGCTGCGAAGCTATTTCGGCCAACTTCTGGCCATAATTGGCATAGCCCCTGAGTGCTGACAAGTGAGCCAGACAGAAAGCCGAAGGCAAATGAGCTGGAAAAAGAACGAAACGCTGCCACTCGAGTTTGAACTTCTGTTTGGATCCGCCTAGACCTAGACAGGCAACAACCTGACAATGGACAACAGCCGGGAAACGGGACCGGCAAGGTGGGAGCCCTGAAGTGGAGTGCCATTTGTGTCGGGCCAAATGGAAAATAAAAAGTAAGCCACAAGACACTGCCACCACAGCTGTTGGGCTCTTTGTGCGAGTGTTTAGCCGTGTTCAGGATGTGAATGTCCCGTATTCACGCAAAGGACAATAGCCTCTGGGGAAACAAGGCACAGAACGAGGACGAGTCATTGCCCCATTTTCCTGCAGAGCAGGTACACCACAAGATTCGATTGGAACTCTACCTAAATTAGGACACCCAGATTTCACCGATCCCCAGATCATTTATAGGCACAATGTTTGGTCTAGGTCCAACTTCGCTGCCATGTGAACACATCGAGCCCTTGCCTGGTTTATTGGACACCAGAATTTTTGATGCACTAGCATTCGGTGGAACAATTTGTGATAAAATTTGAAATTTTTTATAGCGGGGAGACGGGCAGCAGGACGACATCCTCCCTGTCGTCTATCGGCACATCCCCGGAAGGCGAACGTTCCCTCTGCTCCCCCGTGGCCGTCCGCCGATATCTGTGCCCCACGGCCACCATGGGCGGCGATCCATCGAGCTTCTGTAGCTTCAGCATAAGCGGCGACATCTGGGGAAGTGCTCCACCACTAGCACCACTACCAGCAGCACTACAACCACTACCACCACCGCCGCCTTCGCTCGTCTCACTGGAGCCGTCACAGGAGCCGTCCATGGCCAGTATTTCGGATGCATACTTATCAATGTCGCGTCGCAGTTGATCCACGACTGGCTGCACTACCGAGTAGCGGTGATTCCTGTAGCTAAAGAGCCCCTGGCGAACACCGCTCTCGAGCACGTCCTTCACGACGGGGCGGATGGGCTGCAGTGGCAGGCGGTAGACATCGGATACCCGTTCGGCCACCTCGAAACTAGTGGCCGGACGGCCCAGAACCTTGAGCACCTCCATCACCAGTGCACCGTTCTGCTTGCCAAGGTTGGTAGGATTCATGATGTGCGGCGCCTTTGGATTAATACTCGGTGTTGTCTATAGCTTGGTCTTGATCTTTACTTTTGTTATTGCTAAAAATTAACAATGAATTTGTACGGCTTTGCGGCGCTCGCCAAAAAAGGTAAAATCTAATTATTTTTTGGTTGAAAATACGTATAGAAATGTAGCTAGTCCCGAGGTTTGTAATACACTAACATGGGTGGATAATACCAGGGAGCTTGGAATGTTTAGACAAGATCTGGTTCGCTTACTGGGTTTTATTTGAATTTGAAGCTGAGAAACTGAAGTACACAATAAGTGCTGAAATCCTGGAACATTGTAAGAAAAAGGTCTAAGGATGGGATCTCTTTTTTTATCTTCTGAACAAATTGAACAATGGGATAATGGTTTCCTTTACGTCACAAAACTCTTTAATGTGAAAGAGGATATCCTAGCTCAGCTTTTTCAGGGACAAGCACAATCTTAGAGTTGTGGCCTTTGAAAAGGTTCTCCCTTTTTGCATAGATATTACCGTATGACAAATAGTTCCTCAACATCCCACACAAGAAATCCCTTGCTCAATGACGAGCGACTAGGTTCCAATTTGTGTTGTCTCATCGTCTATTAAAGTTCAAGCCGAAATTCGATTGGCGCCAGGAAAGTCATAAAAAGAGCTCGCACAATGCTTTCTCCCCCTGCCAACCACGCCCACACCTCGGACAGCAAAGGGGCGGTGGTTGGGTGGCCACGCAATTGGCGTCAGCTCGAGAGTTGCTGTCTCACGCACAGAAAACAATTTAGGATTGGGTTCTTTATAAAAGGAAAGGAAATCTTTCGATACAATAAATAATATTCATTGATTTTTAAAGGGAATCAAACCGGTTTAGAAAGAACTTTTGTATCGCAAATACAATAAATTATCTTAGGGAACCTGTAGCCATGCAAGATTTTTACCAGTGTAGCTTTTCTGCGGGTTAAACAAAAGCCTTGTGGGTCACACTGGGCACACACCACCACGGCGTTATGTCACTGCGCGAAGAAAGGGCAGTGCCACGAGGAAGAAAGATGAAACACACAAATATTAAAGTCCACACAAAATGAAAAGTTTAGCGCTTATCGATTTTTGTCCGCCGGCTTTATCTTCCCGCAACGCGAAGTTTGTTGGGGCAGGAAGGGAAATTAAAATTAACCCACGAAAAGAGAGAAAGAACTGGGGGAAGGGTATGTCAACAGCCGGCGAGGGTGGATTAAAAGCATTCCTCATTTTCCACCCGGCGTCAAGAGTGACTCATCTTTGTTCAAGTTTTTTTATTTTCTATTAGAGGGTGGCCCGAAAATATCCCACGATTTATATAGCTCAATTACTCATAAATTCAGAAATGAAAACGTAAACGGAAGGCGACTTTACGGTTTATAAAGTGCACATGGCTGCCGGACAAGATCAAGGTTCTTGAGAACAAATGAACCATTTCAGTTGAAATTTCTACAATTTCTCTCTCTCTTTTGAAAACTTGGCCAATAGCCAGAAAATGTTTATTAATTATTCAAAGCACACAGGCGTCTTTTAGTTGCAGTCTCATTCATAAACAAAATAATTAATTCTGTTTGAAATTTTGTGTTATTTTGTTATTTCTTTCCAATCTTCACTCTCTCACTTTTGTCACGACAGTTTTGCTCGTCTCACCTGAAGCAATTTGCTCGTTTGTTCAAATTTTCACCTCACTTTTTCGATTATATCACAATATTTGGTGTTTATTTATTTATTTAAGTTGTTAGGCAATTTTTCAGAGCAGAGCGATGCGCGTTGAGGAGCCACTGGATCGTTAATGAAGCTGACGCCTCTGATCGAGATCACTTTTAAGGGAATTATGTGAACGCACTCTACAAAGACGCATGACAAAGATACAATGGAAAACTCAGCCAGGTGGATAAAAGCCAGGAACCACCCAGTCACCCAACCACCCCCAAAGAACTGAATCAACAGAGAACAACGCGGGAACCTTGTCACAAACTGTTGATACACACAAGTAACTCTAATTATAGATTTATAGATATTGTATCTACAAGCGGAACACATCGAACAAGTGTCTTTATCTAGGAACAAGGGGTTTGGGTTTGGGTTTGGGTCTGAGGTGTGTGTAGATTCGATAAGGGCTCTCTCTTATGGATACTTTCTAAGAAAGAAACGAACTTATGCTTACATATGACAGTCACGTAATTTAAATATTTGTTTGGTATTTTATTCGTTCGATTCTCATGTGACATTTGCCGATAGAAATATGTCAGCGGAACGTGAAGAGGGTTCGGAAGTTGAAGAAACCGAATGACTGAATATTTTCCACTAATAAACATCTCAATTTAAAATCAGGTTCTAGCACCTCTTGGCAATCGTGCAAATAGATTTATTCGCACTTTGTTGTCTTCTAATTTTGGTTCGTATGCCAATTGATCGACAGAAGACGGTCGCTCACAAAAAGATTGTTTGAATTGCAACAAATTGATTTATGAACACCAAGCAAGCAGATAGACAACACGCAAACAAATATGCGGAAGCGCCACCAACGAATCTGTGCGGGAATTAGGGGCCCTCACTGTGCTCTGTTGGCAGGGAAAATGAAATATAATTATTTGCACCAAGTGGGGCAATTAGTAGACACGCCCCTGGCGCCTTTCCTGGGTTTCACAATTACAATTACAGCAAGATGACAAGAGGAAAACAATTAAAATAGATTTGATAGAATAAATCTTAGCGGCCAACTTTTGGTTGGCAGCCAACTAAGACTTTTGGGCATTGTTATAAATTCGTTAGTGTAGTTTCTTTGCCACCAACAGACGTGAATAAATAAATTAGGATTAATTAGTGGGCTATAAAGGCGAAGCGTTGACAGCGCCACAAGTTATAGTAATTGAGTATTGAAAATATTGAGACACCCTCCTGGCCACACAACCCTTTCGCCATTCCGCAGATACATCAATTTTTAAGGCCTCTCGTTCTGTCACTCGGCGAAGAATTAAATATAAGTGTAATCCGAGGCAGAATGAGATTCGAGCGGACAGCAGCAGCACGTCGTATGTGCGTTTTAACATTTTTCGCTATTCTTAGCCAATCGAAATTGGGTCAGCAAACGATGCTGCTGCTGCTGCTGCGGTTGGCCAACAACTCGCAGGCGGGCCAAGAGCCAAACATTTTTGCAGAGAGAGAGAGCAGAGGATCTGCGAGGCGCCTTCGACTTGTACAGAAACGCACACAGAAATAGCGAATTAATTGATTCAGAGTGCCGACTCCCCGCCTCGAGCTCACTTTCTTGCGCAAGCGAAATTCTTGCTAAGCGAATTTTAATGCAAAATCAATTTTATGGCTTCGAAAATGACATCATTGGTGAGGCAAAGAAGGAGCGATTGCCGCACAGCATCCTTTGTGGATAATCCTTTTCGAAACACACAACACACATCCCGTTGACATCATTTTGCCGTAACCCGTATTCAGTGTTCCCTCATCCGAAGGGTATTCACGCCTTCGCTTCCTTTTCCGCCATGCCACTCGCTTCCCATCCAGACTCACACAGCAGTGCGTCCCACATTAAAATAAATTAAAAATAAAAGAGAATATATGTATATGCCGCCTGCACAGGAACTAAACAACTGCAATGGGCGTGGGGATTTACTCCATTCTGCTCTACTTGCACTACAACTGGGATTGGGGTCAGGCCCGGGCAAAGTTTTCCTTTTGCAAAAACACAAAATTTAATACAAAAAATGTACAAATTTGCATAAATATTCAATTTTGCGGGGTTTAATTGTACACTTACTTGTCTCAGTCGCTGTCGATGTCGTGTGGGCCTGTCATATATGCAGCATTAACCTGAAAGCAAAAAGGGAAATGTGATATGGTTAGCCGAGTCGAATTCAAATACCAAAGGCTTAATTTATTGTCTATATAATTATTGTGCTACCAGCTCGTGTGACATTTCAATGTTGAGGCCAATTAAAGATATCGGAGGGGGCCTTCATTATAATCATGTGGGACGGCGCGAATAACTCTGACGGAAGGCAGCAACAACAACTGAAAGCCAATTTATAAATGTCTCTGGGCTTATGATGGATTTATCTGGCTCTCAGCGAGTCGCGTGGGTTCCATAAAACAAAACAGAAAAATTGGCAAACAAAAAACAAAAACAAATTTTGCATGAAAAGTAAGACGAAGAATGAAATACTCTAAGTAATGGTAATGGAACCTTAACCTCTGTTCAGGATACAAAAGTTTGTGATTTGTGATTATATTTTAACTAGAGAAACAACTTTTATTTTTTATTCAGAAGCAAAGACCATAATTTCTTTCTCTTTGAAAGAGTATCACAAGACGTCAATTGTATAAACAAACCAGATCTTTGTTTACATTAATGCTTCAAAAATGCAGTGAGCTCAATTCAAGCCCAATTTTCGTGCAAATTAAATGCGAAAATATGGGCAAGGCCTCCATCGAAAGCAGATTGGAAACGACAGATTGCAAGAACTATTTATTGCATGTTCAATTGCAATGGCAGACAAGGTAAACAAACAAAATCGTAGACGTAAACACCTGCTTAGGTAACGTCGGCTACCGCATGGCAATTACCACATCCTTTTTACCTGTCTGTCCGTCCCCAAATATACCCTCTCTCTCTCTCGCAGTTAAAACTGCAGCAAATGGTCAAAACTACGTACGACCGGGCACTTATTCAAAGCAACAGCCCAGGCACGAAAATGGCATTAAACCGAGCTGGAGCTCTAGCTGCAAGACGACGACGATGACGCTCCGGCGAATGAGGATGAATAAAACACTTCCAGAGACTTGAGTCCCCCAGCGGAAAATGCTGAAAAACTCCAGCCAAGTCAACAACAACAACAAGGCAAGCCGGAGACAACGCCAAAACAAAATAAGCCAAAAAAGAAAACCCAAACACAAAATCACGTGGCTAGCCGCACCGTCGTAAAATTGCAGAAAATTGCATTTCAGAGAGAGTGAACTTGGAAATGCCCTATAAAAAAAGATAAATATAGCTGGAAAATAAAATCCATAAATAGTTTAAGTAGAGAAACTACATTGGATGGGTGTAGCTGAAAACAAGTACATTTTAAGGCTAAAATAAAAAAATAAATGAACTTAGAAGAGAAATGACATTGCAATGAGAAAAGAGCTTAAAAAAGTAAATATTTTGAATAGAAGATTTTGTCATAAAGATTCTTAGACTTATTTTACTTAAGTGTTTATTATTAGAGATCCTTTCAAAAGTTTCTTTCAATTACATTGATTACTTATACGCTATTATTGCGACATTTCATTTTGTTGAATAAAAACATAAGCTTTGTTTTTCATTTTTAATAAATGCTTCTATTATGTAAAATATATTTTATATATTTCTTCAAACACCAGAAAATATTACTTATTATTATTATTATTCCAACCTCCAAGTAACAGCTAAAGATCCCCAATTCTTTTAAGGATACTAAAAGCAGCAACAAAAGGTTTGCAAAGTTTCGGCGGCTGCCGTTTTGCCTTTGCCTGCAATGAATGAAATTAAATGTTGCCAATGGGGATAGACTTGCTGAGATACAACAACAACAATAGTAAAAGATAAAAAAATCAGCAGAAAAAAAATAGTTAGAAATACTAGCATGCAAACAATAACAACGGCCACATCACAACTCGTTTTGTTGTTAGCTGGTTTGCTTCGTTGGTTGCCGCAGCAGCCGTCAAAAGTTGCCAAACTTGGCCAAGTGTGCAATGGCAAGTGTTCAGTTATTTTTATAGCCACCACAGCGACAACAACAATAACAACAACAACAATAATAACAACAACCACGACAAGTGCAGCAAACTGTGAGCCAAGCTAAGGTGAAATATGATTGCAGGCTGCTTTTGGCCCCAAAGTGTTTTGAGCCTTAAGGAAAACTAGCCAAGTTGCTCTTACTGGCTGCGAGTTGGCGCTTTCACTAGTTGCGACTCCGATTTTTCCGACTTTTCCCCTATTGAATACGTTGCTCTCCCTGTTGGCCCATAACTCGAAGCTCTTTAATGGCATAGCGAATTTTGGCCTAATAAATAAAAGTGTATGTGTGTGCTGCTGCTGACGGCCAAAAATTCTATACAACATGTTCGTTCGTTCGTTCGACCGCACCCAAAAAATACTTTAACGAAATTTTCAACATAAATATGCAAATTTTTGGGTTGATGTTGTTCATTAATTTGGACAGACTTTTGATGAATATGAAAAGCTATTTGTGTACGAGTAATTCAAGCGAATGGTGTTGGGGAGAACCTTTCAGCTTGAGATTCTTTGAAAATTCACATAAGCTTCGTTTTATCTGAGGATTTTTTTATGTAATAATAACTTTTAAAGTCATTTGTTTGCCTTTCTTAAATAATCTTTTCATAAGCGAAAACATTCACTTTTAGCTTAATATGATAAACCTCTTAAACAGAACATAACATTATATTTGTATAAAGTTTCTTGACAAATGCTAAACCTTGATTTTATAATCCAAGCAAAAGTGAAGGGAAATTTGGATTTTATTTTTTATGTCTTAAGCAAACATAAAAATGACTAAAAGAATTAATAACTATTATCATTAATATAACTACATTGTAATCATTTAATAGTACTTATATCAGTTTTTACTCGATAATTATATTTACTTTAAAGAAGGAATATCGAAGCTATTCCAGTTCGTATTGTAAGGGATTCCGAAGAAAGTTTTATTACTTATCTACTAAATAATATAATGTTATGTAAAATAGATATTTACAAAGGTTCACACAAATATTTAAAGAACTTTTGCCATTGAAAAACATTTGAAAACTGTTGAAATGTTTACTGCAAACTAATGTTATAAATAATGTATTTCTTTCAGATTTATAGGGGTTTTAAGCAGCTCAAAGACAGAGTAGTCTGCGACACGTTATACGCCAAACAAGCACACCACACACTGCGAGATACTGTATCTGAAAAGATGACCAAACTGAGATATGGCTCGCTCTCAGCAACCAAGACTGATGGGTGACCTGACCTTTAGCCATGATGAGAGGCAGATAGAGAGACGCAGAGGGATGCCAACAAAAGAGAGGCAAATACAATGCCGGCAGTTAATCATCTGTTATATCATTGACCTCCCCAGAGTTCGAGGCGGCTGGCTGCGGCGCTCCTCCTGCATAATCAGCCGAAGCTCAGCTCAGCTCAGCCCAGAGCCGGCAGCATAATTAACATCTGAGCGATAAATGCAATTAGCGGCGAACATTGCCTGCACTTAATTGCACTTTCATTGAGAGTTCATTGCCGCAACTCGTCGCCGTCGTCGTTGCCTTTGTGTCAAATGCTGGGCCGTGTCGAACACAATATTGGCTTTTCGGTTTCGCCGCTCATCAAACTTTTCTAGTATCTGACAGA
>VNJR01005886.1:1737-14875 GCA_008042585.1 Drosophila punjabiensis | reverse complement strand
TTTTGAACTTACCCCAGTTAGTGTTTCGGGGGTTTCTAAAAGCGGTTAATTTTGGAGAGTGTTCGAATTCATACTGGAACTGTATGTACTTATGATCTGAGAAGGATGGTCTCTCAAGGACTTTCCATTCTGATACCATAGTACCCTGTCCCTTTATGATTGTTAAGTCTAGCACGTTGGACGTTAGCTATATATAGGTTAGTAGAGAGAATAAAGTCTAAGAGTGACTCACCTCTGTCGTTTATATCGGGGCTCCCCCACACGCAGTGGTGTGCGTTGGCGTCTGCACCCACGAGCAGTTGCTGGTCGTTCGGACTGGCTTCTACCAGGCTCCTGAGTTCTTCCGGTGGGGCCGTCCTGTCGTGTGCCATGTAGCAAGAAGCTGCCAGGAGGCGCTTCTTCCCGCTCTCCAGCATCACCACAGTCAGGTCGTCAGAGCTGTAATGAGACATAAGGTTAGCGTGTAGACCCTTCCGCACAAGTACGGCGGTTCTATTCCTGCTTACCGATGGTGAGTAGAAGAGGTTGTAATTGGAGGACTTTAGTCCGGCAACGGAATTACCCGAGGCAATCCATGGCTCTTGGACTAAAGCAATGTCGGCGGACCCTTGCTCCATGGCTATGAGGAGTTCCGCCGAGGCGACCTTACTTTTATGAAGGTTGAGCTGCAGCACCCTTAGCGTCATGGGTACCTTGCTCACCTCCCGACGGGTTGACTATAGCTGTCAGCTCACCGTCCTCCTTCCGGGTTTCGTCCAGCGTCATTTCCTGGGCGGCGTCGATGATGGTGTCCAGACCTAAGTCCTTCTCCACCTCGCCAGCTTGCAGGGTGTGCGCATCTTTATCCCCGGGATGGCGCTTTTTGAGGCGTAGGTAGACGCTACCCATACCCCACGCCATCTTCCCGTATCTAGGATACAAGATGTCCTCCGCCTCCTTGTTAATCTGGAGGACTGCACATTGGCCCCCCTCTTTGGGTAGTGGGCTCGCGACATGCAGTACCTTCCAGTCTGCGGTCGGTATGTCGGGGTTCTGTCGCTGTAGCAGCTTCAGCGCCCGATCGCCTTGGATAGCAATGGGGAAGAGTACCTTCGCCTTCGGTATGGATGGGATTAAATCCCTGTCCACCACCTCCAGTTGGGCCCCCTCCCACGGTGCTTCCATATGGCTAACCGTTTGCGTCAGCCACTTCCGAGTCTGGTCGTCCATACACTTCAGGATTTTGACCCCATTCAGCCATCCCGCACCATCGAATGTTGGCATGGGGGCCTTGGAGTCATCCTCCATCCGCATAAACAGCGATTCGACAAGTCGCGTGTGTACGGTTTTCCACCGCGCCTCCGACATCTTGCCATTCTCGTCGCTCAGATGTCGTTTGATCACCTCACTGACCTTCAGCTCCTTCTTGAGAGGCTTCTTCGCGCTGGGTGTGGGGGCTGCCTGCTTGGGCCGCTTGCTCGCCGGTGCACCCCTAGAGGCACTCTCAGCGGAGCGCTGCCTCTTGCTGGCAAGCATCTCCTCCACCTTGTTGGCGAATCCGCCCGTAGACGCCATGTGAGGAAGTTTGGCGTAGTGAAGTCGGCCCTCTTCGATCCTTTGCTCAGCCCAGGCTAGCTTTTCCTTCTCCTCTAGGGAGAGGGCAGCTTTGCTCCGGAGCCGGCTCTGGATCTCAAGAGCCGCCTTGTACCTCGCCTTGGCCTTCATCCCTTCGCTTGACCGCTTCGGCCCGTCCCTGCGCGGGGAGCTGGTGCCTGGTTTGGGCGAACGGAGAAGGCTCTCTTCCTCCTCTTTCGAGAGCTGCACGCTCTCCAGGTCCGAGTCTGTATCGACGACGGAACCCGTGCGGCAAAGCTTGCTCTGAGTCGTTGTAGTGGCAGTAGCATTACAACTAACCTGACCTGCTCCCGTCAAGCTAGAGGTGTGACCGCTGGCGACACGCAGAGGGGATTGCTCCCCTCCGTGCCCGCCGGTGGTAGCAGTCACGCCTTCCACCGACGTTTGGGCTGACATCCCAGCCCCGGTTTCGTCTTTCAGTCCCTCCAGAATGGTTTATTTCAGGGGTACCACCCACTTGCGTTTTATGCCTACCGCCAAGACACCTCCAACCATGGCTAATGGTTAATTTCCTCCGGCTTTTTAGGCAGAAGGAATTGAGCTGTAGCCTTAGCTAGACACAGTATTACCGCGGATGGAGCATGCGACAGTGCATTACCCGTTGTCCGGGGTAATACAGTGCCCATTGCTCAGCCGGCGCCCTCGTAGAGGGTTCAGTTGGAGGATTTTCGCCAGCCGACTGACGAACTACAAGCTATGCATCATTGCTATTGTTGTAATTATTGTCGCGACTTGACATTCTCCCGGCCGTTGAACGGGTGTTCAACCGTCGCTGATGTCGAACGCAAAACTCCGTGGGGTAGGTTCGGGTGTTGGCTGCTCACTTGGTGTCCGGGGCTTGGAACTTCGTCGTCGTGGGTTCCAATTGCTGCGTCGTTGTCTTATACCAACTACAATGATCAGTATAATTGATACTGCTAGGGCCGCTATTTGATGATGCTGAACAGCGCTGACTTCATTCTCCCATTTTGCATCCTTCGATTTGGCCAGCTGCTGTTGTGGGACATCTAATTCGCCTAGTTCGGCATCGGCTACCTTGGTTGTAGCTTCTTTAACTGGGTTTGATGTCTCTTCTACGTTGATCTGGGTGATGTTGCCAAAACGGACATATGATGATTTTGTCTCACTGAGCTGAGTGCTGAACGTGCTTACACTGAGTTTCGAGTTACGCGCAATGCAACCTGACTCGAGTGATAACAAGCCCGTTCCATCAATGTGTATTGTAGACGGAATTCCCTTGCACACTGCTTGAAGTTCGATTGGACTGTGGGTTGCAAACATCCATCTATTAGATCGGCTTTTGATTGAACCATCTCACATATTGTTTCAGTCTTGTTATTGAATAACTGAAATTCACATCGGTGGTCTACGCTAAACGTACCCTGATGATTGAAACATATGTGCTCATCATTTGGTAGTTGTACACATTGCTCAAACTTGTCCTTAGTTAGTCCCATGAACTGATCTCTATGGGCATTGACGGTTACGACCTCTGCTTGGGGGATGGGATGGGGATGATGCTAAATACTTCTTGCTGTGCCGTGGACACTAACGGTAGTGTTATTTTGAAGACAACATGGTCCGTAGTGGTTGTTTCCTTGGCATGCATGATTCTATACAGTGGAATAACATCCTTGGATGATACTGGCAGCTGTTGATCCGGTGGGATATGCTCCCTAATCTGATCGAGTTGATCCCTCAGCTGTTTAGGAGACACTAGTATGGGGCTAATTGTTCGATGACGAATGTCGGTAGGTACGTTGGCTATTTCAGTTTGCATCCGTTGCATTCCAGTTGCCAGTAGAGTTAGCTGGGCTGTTAAGACAATGAATGCTTGTTGCAAGTAGTCGCCTTGATATTATCCTCGTTCTTTGTTGAGAGCATCTTTTTGTCGCTCTATGGATCGGATGCGATCGTTACTGGCTGAATTGCCTTTCCTGGCCACATTGATAGTGGAATCCAGAATTGAAGTTTGATTTTTCAATAGCATTATCAATATGTCCTCGTTGGATTTGACATTATTGATGACCTTGGACATATCATCAGCGTATTTGGAATCAAGCACGCCACACAATGAATTCGCCACGTTATCGACTATATCCAGTGGTGATCTGCGCTGCCGTGAGTGGTTAATCAGCTCATTTCCGGTTTGTAACTCGGTGTTTAAATGTTCAAAATGCGCATATATAGAGCTACAGGCATTGCTGTTTCGTAATTCTGAACACTTATGTTTGAGTTCAGCTATGCCGGCAGTCAATATTCTCATATCACTCCAATATGGCTGTAAGTCATAGTACACTATGATATTTCATTTTGAAATCGCCATTCTTGAGGTCCCAATTCGTTCATAGAATATTCCTGGTTGATTTGCGAACTGTGTGACACTCGCTTGTTGTCCCAATGCTAGTGGCAGAATGAGTAGCATTGCCAGCAGCGTCGGAAGAATCGGAGCTGACACCTTTCTCTTTTGTGTTGGCATTTCTTCAGCCGGCGTCGTATCTTCGATGGCGCTGTGAGGACGTTTAATGGCTTAATTTTCTACGATTAAAGTGTTTAGCTCCTCAAATGTTAACGAAGTTGTAACTGTGACTGATCCCAGCAATCGCTTCGCTGATTTTACCGCAGCTTCCCAAAGGCCGCCAAAAGATGGTGCCCGGGGCGGTTTATTGCAATGGTTTATGATCTGCGCTTGAGCTCTGTCGGTGAAGATAGCTTCTTCTAATGCCTTCAATTGATTGTTCGCACCGACAAAATTTGTTGCATTGTCGCAATGAATGGTCTGACATTTTCCGCGTCGACCCAAGAATCGTCACAGAGCAGCTAAAAATGCATCTGTTGTCAAGTCACTGACTAACTCTAGATGTACTGCCTTCGTTGCAAAACAGCAAAAAACTGCAATATATGCCTTATCGGGCCTTTTTCCACGAATCTTGTGGTGAATCCAAATTGGTCCACAGTAGTCAACACCAGAGTTGAAGAATGGCCGAGACTGTGTTACTCGGTCAGCTGGTAGGTTGCCCATGATTTGATCTATTAATTCGGGTCGTGCTCTTGTACATCTGACACAGCTGTGAATAATGCTCCGTGTTGTTTTATTGTTTTATCATTCAGGATCCAATATTGTTGTCTGGCAATGGCTCTCAGGGATTGAGCCCCGCAATGCATGTTCTCTTCATGGATCTCTCGCAACAGATTCTTTACGAGAGTATCGTTGTATGGAAGCAAAATTTGATGCTTTGCGTTATACGGAAGGTTAGATTCTTCCAATCTACCTCCGACCCTAAACAGTCCGTCATTTCCGATTATAGGAGAAAGGGACACGATCGAGCTCTTTTTGTCCACCGTTTTGTGGATACGAAGTTGTTTGTACTCGCTACTGAAGTCAATTTGCTGAATGGTCCGCATGATGATGGTCCTTGCATTAGTCAATTCACTGACACACAGTGTGGTTGTGGGTGATCTGTTTTTCTTGTTGCAGAACCGCATCATATAAGCTACAATAAAGAGTTGCCGTGATTGCAATTGTAAAGTACGCGGCCAAACTCATCTTGACAAGTTGGCAGGCCAACTTGTTTAGACTTGCGTTCCAGATCGCTGGGGGTGATTGTTGTGAGGGTTAGCTCTGCTCCGAAGACTGCGGCGCATAATTCCAAGGCCGGTAATGTTTCTTTTGCTGTTGGTGCTACTCTTGCCTTTGAGCACAACAGCCGAACAGATACTTGATTGTTCTTATATTTGGCGCGGACATAAATTGCCGCTCGTTGAGATCGATATGTCTTATCAACTTTTCTGCCTCTCCAGTTACGGTGGTTTTGAGATACCACATTTTCCGTACTGTCGGCATTTTAGTGTCATGGACCATGCATTTGAATAGATAAAAAAATTGAGTCGATTTGAGTAGATCACCATCGAATTTTGGGAGGCTAACTCTGGGCAAGTGCGCACATCTTCATTGCTTGATGCGTTTGATCTTGCTCCTAACACTGATTGAATGTCCTTTTCTAGTCGGAGAAAAGACTTCATGTCATATCCCGCCTTGACCGGGTACTCGTATTCCTCATGAACCGAGAAGTGGATTTCTTGGGATTGTGACCATAGTGATTTTATCAAATCACTGGTTACGGTCCTTCCGGTCTCTGAAAACTCTTATAGAGCCCGATTGATTGAATCAGCTATCGCTTTTTGTCGGCGACATGCCAATATAAGCTGGCTCACAGGCTGCTGTATGCTGGCAGCGTCTGTGTTCTGGGCATGGCTCGTAGTTTGAGCCATTGTGTTGTGTTGTGTCGCAACTAGCACTTGAACTAGGTGGACTGCGGTTGGTGGAGTAAAATGCCTTTTGAGTTGAAGGCGATAACATTAACAAATATGTTGATGTTTACAGAATATAGTGTGAAAGAGTAATATAGGTTACTGTGTCCCAAACGACTGCGGGGGACCCATGTACTCGCCTTATTGCAAGTACACCTGTGCAGCCAGCACCGGTGCCCCATCAAGGAAGTAACGACCTGTGCAGCCAGCACCGGCCCCGCCTGAGCCCATAGGCCCAGGACATCTGCAGCTCAATCAACAAGTGTGAGGGGCAGGCCGCCCCTTATGCCATCGAAGGAGCGTCAGCAAAGCCAAGACCGGCGACGACCAGCTGACGCAAAGGACCCCGGCGGAAAATTTTTATAACAATTGCACTGCGTTGCATACTTTTTTTGATTGCACTGTGATGCATATTTTTTTTTATAATATAGTATAAATTGTAAAATTGAGCGACATTAAAGTTGCCCAATTAGAGTGTGGACTGAAAACCATGCGAAAAATTAGACAGGGTATTATATAATAATTTCTAATTACGAATATTCACTTTAAAGGCCACTAATGCAAATTTCTAAACATATGAGCCAAACAGAATGGCAAATTAACAAGAATTAAAACTATAAATTTAACTTAAATAAACATAATATAACTTATGAAAGAACACCCAAAATGGGTTTATTAGATGTTAAACAAGTGGATTCCACTGCAAACTTTATAAATAAAATTGAACCTAAAGATATTAATAACGATCTTATTATCTTATTGTCAATAATTGTTTTCATATTGAGCGCATATATTTTGTATAAAGCTTATATGTTCCACAATAGGTGCATATCAAATAGAGCCATAAATAAAAGCCAGGCAAACGATCTGAATAAGATATAAAAGATATATCCCAATATGATATAATATGAACTATTTTCATATACATACAATTTTTACAGTTTTACATTTTTTTTTTACATATTTTATTTTTACATGTAAAGTAAAATGTAATTTTTCTCCACATTTACCGATTGTTTGTATGGCAGCTATATGATATAGTCCTCCGATTTTTATGAAATTTACTACAAAACTCTGAAAAAATATGAAATACTAGTATATAAAAGTAGAAGAAATTATGTTGATAACTGACAAAGCTATAATTTTTTTTCTGAAAATTTCACGACCGTTCCTATGGCAGCTATATGATATAGTAGTCCGATTTTTATAAAATTTTATCCAAAAATCTTAAATAATATAGAAAGCTCATAACCGAGAGTTGATCAAGATATGTTCAAAAACAGTGAAGTTATAATTTTTTTTCAACAAATTTACGGATCGGTTGTATGGCAGCTAGTTGACCGATCCGGCTCGTTCCGACATATATACGAGTGAGAGTATATAGAAGACTATCTGCAAATTTTCATTCAGATAGCTTTAAAACTGAGGGACTAGATTGCGTAGAAACGGACAGACAGACAGACGGAAAGACGGACATGGCTAGATCGACTCGGCTGTTGATGCTGATCAAGAATATTTGTACTTTATAGGGTCGGTGATGACTCCATCACTGCGTTGCAAACTTCTGACTGAAATTATAATACCCTGCAAGGGTATAATAATCAAAAACCAAAAATATTAAGAGCGTAAATGCATAAATAGGTACAATTTAGACACAATAATAAATGTCTGATAGCAAGGCCGAGATTCAAAATACCGACATGAGCGAAGAGATGCAGAAGAGCGCCATTAACTGCGCGACGCAGGCCCTCGATATGTACAACCTTGAGAGTAAAATTGCCAAATATATTAAGACGGAGTTTGACTTAAAATATAAACCCAGATAGCATTGCATTGTTGGCAGCAATTTCTGTTCGAATGTGTCGCACAAGATACACCATTTTATCCATTTCCATTTGGGTCAGGTAGCCATTTTATTGTTTAAAAGATAAATTACTGTGTAAAGTGGTGGAATAACAATCCCGTTTGTTTACTATTTTTAATATCTGAGAATGATTCTAGCGATGTTCTCAATAATATTCCATTAAATAATGGAATGGGATGAGTTATATAAAGAATTAAGTAACTTAAAAATTGATTTTGACAAATCCTATAAGTCATTATCAAGAACCCGGCTAGCACATCAAAATACCGTGAATAAGCATGCCGAAATATTAGTAGACCGTTTCAACACAGCGCGTATACCAATACACGACCAGAGAGACCGGCTAGACAAAGCCCATTGGTCTCGAGTATCTAAGTTCTTGAACAAATTCAGAGAGAACTTAATATCCATAAAACAAAGATATAATTTAGCCATTTCAGTGCCAACTATATTGAATACCCCATTGATCATCAAAACTAGCGACGAGTCAGAAATATCAGATCCACCAGCACTCGAGCAGGCTGAGACAGATGATGAGGAAATAGAGGAAAAAGACATTAATAACCTCACTATTCCCGCAGTCCCTACTCAATCTGAATTGTCAGATCAGAACTTAACTGACTCCGACACATACGACAGCATTGTAGAACTAAAACCTAACACAATGGCGGACGAAACCATTGCCCAAAGGGCATACATCAAAGAAATCAAAACGCCATCCCGGAGTTTAACGGGCAAAGACTTCATCTTCAAAGATTCATAACAGCTTTGAGATCGGTCAACCTGACAAAAGGCACATTCGAAGCCTTGGCTGTAGAAGTCATTAAATCCAAAATCATTGGATCGACACTATACAGAGTCCGAAACGAAACCACCATAGATGCAATAATAAAGATTGCAAGACACCATAGTCGGCGAAACATCCGACGTGGTTAAAGCCAAAATGGCAAAAAAACAAGCCAGAAAGGTAAAACGGCTGAAAAATTTACAACTGTAAGCATGGCAGCCTTAAAACAATATTGAAAACTGGCAATTTCTCAACTATGAATGAAGCCGTCACTAAGTACATACAATGTAGTACTGAAATGACGGGTAATGCCAATTCGATATTGTACGCCCACAGAGGAAACAGCTATCGCGGTAACTACTACAAAAACAATTATCGCGGTAGGGGTAATAACCGATCGAACTATCAGAATAACGGATATTACCAATGTAGATGGCTTTTTATTTAAGTTTTTCTTTATTTATTTAGTTATTCACTTTTCTTGTCTTCTGTATTATTTCTTTCAATTTCACAATATTAACTCTTAACACGTATTCTCTCTTTTCTTGTTGCCAAGTTAGAGATCTGCCGCTCGCCAGCAGCAACCAACCCCCGTTTATATTAACCAGTCGCTCTCTCTCTCTGAGAGAGCACCTAGCTCTAGAGAGCTCTCTAGAGAGCTAACTCTTTAAATAGTGTGACCAGCATATACTTTTGACAACTGGCCTACTACAACTCGGCCGTCCTGACATTGAGATAGCCCTCTATCTCTGTCTTAATATTATGGCTTAAATTGATATTTACAAGTTTAACAAGCTTTAACAATATTACAATTTTAACAAATTTTTACAATATTACAATTTTAACAAGTTTTTACAATATTACAATTTTAACAAGTTTTTACAATATTACAACTTAGTTATTCATATCGCTAATACTCTATTTTAAATTAATCTACCTAAATTTACTTTCCTCTTTCATCCAATGCCGTATATTTTTTGCACTCCAAACTCCTTGGTATGGATTTCTCAACACTTTTCCAATGACGTACGGTCCTTAGTGTTTCGGTATTAATTTTCTACTCACTCCAGCGGTACTATCAAAATTCTTTACCATGACCTAATCATCTTCCCTGTATTCCGAGTTAATTTTCCTTTTTGCATTGTAATAGGTTTCATTTCTTAATTGAGACTTCCTCTGACTTTCTTCTGTTTTTTGTCTAAGTTGTTATAACTTTTTCCTATTCTCCTGCATAATTTCATCTTCATATTCTAAATTTTCTGTAATTTCTTCTTCTCCTTCCAACTTTCGTCTAAGTTGTTCCAAATTTTTCGTATTCTCCTCAATTATTTTATCTTCGTCTTTTAACACATCCCCAATTTTTCCTTCCTCTTCTAATTTTTGCTTAAAATCATCACTATCTTCTCCTCTCTGACTTACTCCGAATAAAATCTTACTTGGAAGCTGTTTAATACTGCTGTGAAGTGTATTATTTAACGAGTACTCCACTTTCTCTACTACTATATCCCAGTGTAATCCTCTTTCTGGTTCTGAAAGTTTTGCAATCATTGGTCCTAAACTTCTATTTAATCGCTCCACTTGACCATTGGCTTGTGGTGACCCTGTAGCAATATTTATGTGTTTTATATTCCTTTCCTCCACAAAATCTGCAAAATCCGCTGAAGTAAAGCAACTTCCACGGTCTGATATGATACACCTCGATCTGCTGTATGCCCGAAATTAGTCTGCTAATGCGTTCGAAACTTCTTTTGTGTTTGTTGTTTTTGTAGTGTATAGCCTAACAAACTTCGTAAACCCATCTATCACCACTAAAATATGCTTCTTTGATCTGATATTATCCACTGGCCCATAATGATCGATATGGATAACCTCAAATGGCTTGTTTACTTTTGGTATACTATGCAGAAATCCATCTCCTTTGCCTACTTTAGGCTGCATTTGCTTTCCTGCTCTGTGCTTTAACTCATAATAAAATTCTTGTAACTCTAAAGCCCACCTTGCAATTCTTGGACTTAACTCTATCTTATTCAATGTTAAAGTTAAAGAGTTATAATCCGTAACAATTCTAAAAGGTTTGCCCTGTAAATATATCCTAAATCTTCTAAGTGCATAAATAATGGCTAATGTCTCTAATTCAAAACAATGGTATTTGGCTTCAGTTGGTGTGGACCTCATAGAAAAATAAAATATTGTATGCAATTTTTTATCTTCCTTTCTCTGAAACAATACCGCCCCAAATCCTAAAGCACTGGCATCGCAATGAAGCTCTACCTCATCCCTATGATCATATAAAGCCAATACTGGGGCTGCAACTAGTTTCTTCTTCAAAAGTGTGAAACAATCTAACTCTTCCTTTCCAAATTCAAAAGTGCTATATATTTTCAGTAAATCATATAAGGGCTTTGCAAATATTAAAAAATCCTTAATATATCTGCGGAAACAAGATCAAAGACCTAAGAAGCTTTGTACAGCTTGCACTTTATTCGGAATAGGAAAACTCTTTATTGCCTCTAATCCCTTTTTGTCAGCTTTAATTCTCTCATTTGAAATCAAGAAATCTAAATATTTTACCTTATCTTGTAGAAACTTGCATTTATCCATTCTTAGTTCTAATTTATTGTCCACTAATCTTCTAAATACTTCTAATAATATTTTCAAATGTTTTCAAATGATGCCTTGATTTGCAATTAAAATATCATCCATATATACTATAACTTTATTTTCTCGTATCATGTCAGAAAAAATATCATTCACAAATCTTTGAAATACCTGAGGCGCTGTTTTCAACCCCATTGGCATGCGAAAAAAACTCAAACTGCCCTAATGGCGTTGTAAAAGATGTGTTCTTTACCGATTTTTTTGTTTACGAACACATGGAAGTAGCCATTTTTTAAATCCAGTTTTGTAAAAACTGATTTTCCAACCAATTTGTCCAATAGATCATCAATTAAGGGAATTGGATAATTATCTTTGACCATAACTTTATTTAGCCTTCTAAAATCAATGCACAGTCTAAGTTCCCCAGATTTATTTTTTTAATTAAACTTATACTAATCTCACATCTATTTTTTGGTACTTCCGGTCTCAGCACACGAATATATTTCGACTCTAACACTTCAATTACCTTAATTCTATCCGTATAACTAACTTGATTCCCAATATTGTAAGCCATTTCATTATTCTCATGCTCTAACATATTTATTTCCAACATTTCTTTTTCAAAATTTTCTTCCAACACTCCTTTTTGATCCCCTAAAATTTATGAACCTAAAATAATTTCACTTGTGTTTGTACCTAAATTGCTTCCATTTAGGATTGTACCTAAAACATCTCCACCTGCGTTCGTACCTAAACTAACCTCCCCTACACATGTACCTAAATTCCTCGCGCCTAAGCTTGCAAATAAAATATTCGTACCTATGCTTTTCTTTCCTAAACCTCTTCACATTACCCTGTATATAAAATCTTCCCACCTAAACTTTCACCTAATCTTTCCTCATCCAAACTTGAACTTAAAACATTCTCGTCACCACTTGTACCTAAATTATTCTCATCTAACGTTGTACCTAACCTATTCTCATCTAAACTTGTACCTAAACTATTGTCATCTAATCTTTTACCTAACCTATTCTCATCTAAACTAGTACTTAAACTATTGTTATCTAAACTTGTACCTAATCTATTTTCATCTAAACTTGTACCTAAACTTTCCTCACTTAAACTTGTACCTAAACTTTTCCCACCTAAACTTTTCCCACCTAAACTTTTCCCATCGAAGTTTCTTTCTAAATGTTCTAGTTGAGTTACTGAATTATTTTCCGATCTTCTAATTTCCATACAATTATTGGAAAGTAGTTTTATTTGCTTTTTTCCTTATTATTGGTTTCAATACTCTCTACAGTAACTTGTTTTAATGATTTTAAATCAATTTTCAAATTGGAAACATCCATGAAATCCCTACCCAGCACTATATTACAGCTCATAGAGTCATCAGCCACTACAATTAATTTAAACAAAATCTTTATTTCATTTTTTAATACAAAACATAATATTTTTCCAAAACTTTTCAATAAGCTTTTATTTATTCCAAAATAACTGTCTTCTTGATTCTGTATCTTGACTTTTTCTGGTACGTATGACGTAAACGAGACTGGGCTCCCCGAATCTATTTGGCAATCTGTAATAATAGGCTGGCTAGGATTTTCACTGCAAAAAATTGTTATATATCTTACATAATTATCTCCAGCCTTTTTGTTTTGAGGGCACTCCGCAATTCGGTGATCCTCTGCGCCGCAACCGTAGCACGAACCTGGCTTCCTTTTAGGTTTAGTGCACTCTCTCTGTCAGTGCCCCTTCCCGTTGCAATTGAAGCAGAGAGTCTCGCTGCTTCCAGGAACCGCCATTGCTGCAGGCAATTTCGTGGCTGCTGGGGCTTTTGCTGGAAGCCTTATCTCCGCAAAAGCTCGTAGAATTCTTCCGGGGTTGGAAAACCATTGGAACTTGGCCTGCGTGCGCAAACTCAGCAACGGTATCCCTTCTACGAGCCCATCCAGCAACTCGTC
>VNJR01005876.1:0-12269 GCA_008042585.1 Drosophila punjabiensis | reverse complement strand
GACATCCACCTAAATGCATCCGAGCTGCAGCAAATCGCAGTATTCCACAAACAAAGAGAATAACGCACAAGAACAAAGTTCCTTGGTGGAACAACTCCATTCAGGAGCTAAGGAATGAAAAGCAAGCCTTTTTTAACACATATTGGTCCGAATTGTCCACTGCAAACCTCCTAAGCAACAAGAAATTAAATTCTCGCTTCAATAAGGCAGTCCTGGCAGCTAAACGATCCTGCCTGAACAAATTAACCTCACGCATCTTGCCCCTCTCCAGTCCAAAAAAAATATGGTCCGATGGCAAGCGTCTAGCGGGCGTGCCTCCCACCCCAATGAAGTTCTTAAAAACTGAAACCGGCGTCATCACCTGTGTGAGCAAAATAGCTGAAGAATTTGGTAACACTTGGTCCAAATACTCTGCCGACTGCAATTTCTCTCAGAATTACGCCCAACTAAAGCAAAGCTATGTAAATAGCACCTACCAACCAAACTCTTTATGCAATTCTGCGAAGCAGCTTGAACTAAACTTCACTATCTCCCTCCTCTCCTACCGTTAAAAAACAATAGAGAAAATAAAGACTCGCAGGCCCATGTGGTTTATCACTCAAAAATCTTGCATTTCCCACTACCAAGTGGCATTTAAAAGGAGTCACAGCACCATGGACACTTTGTGTCGAAGGCCCTTTCCACAAAACATTACATATCCGTTCTGGCTACGGATTTTGAAAAGGCTTTCGATCGCGCAGGGTTACACTCAGTAGGGTTACACTTAGTGTGGAGAGCATTAATGCTCTCCAAAATAGATTACGGTCTCACGATTTTTCGCTGGTGTGCAGCCAATAATAAAAGAAAAATACAACCACCGTGCAGCGGCACGCAGATCAATCTACGCCTTTCCAACATCTCCGACTAAGTGCATCCTAGCGGAGTCCGGACTACCCAGCATCCCCACAAGGATAAAAGAAACAACTACACGGCTCATCCCAAAATTGTACACCACTCCGAATCGACGACTTTAACAAGGTATTCAAAGAAAAAAGGAAATATAAATGCCTTTCTCCGCAGATGCGCCAACTACAGCAAAGAATTGGACTTACCCCCACCGAACCAATTCAAGTCATCTGGGCCATCTCCACCCTGGTCGCGAAATCAACCAATTATCAACACCAATCTCCTTACCTCAAGCAAACATCATACTTCCAGCATAGTATACCGCTCCCGTTACCAAAACGAAAACGAACACCTCGAGGAAAAACAGCTTCTGAAGAATTTGGTAACACTTGGTCCAAATACTCTGCCGACTGCAATTTCTCTCAGAACTACGCCCAACTAAAGCAAAGCTATGTAAATAGCACCTACCAACCAAACTCTTTATGCAATTCTAAGAAAGCAGCTTGAACTAAACTTCACTATCTCCCTCCTCTCCTGCCGTTGAAAAACAATAGAGAAAATAAAGACTCGCAGGCCCATGTGGTTTATCACTCAAAAGTCTTGCATTTCCCACTACCAAGTGGCATTTAAAAGGAGTCACAGCATCATGGACACATTGTGTCGAAGGCCCTTTCCACAAAACATTACATATCCGTTCTGGCTACGGATTTTGAAAAGGCTTTCGATCGCGTAGGGTTACACTCAGTAGGGTTACACTTAGTGTGGAGAGCATTAATGCTCTTCAAAATAGATTACGGTCTCCCGATTTTTCGCTGGTGTGCAGCCAATAATAAAAGAAAAATACAACCACCGTGCAGCGGCACGCAGATCAATCTACGCCTCTCCAACATCTCCGACTAAGTGCATCCTAGCGGAGTCCAGACTACCCAGCATCCCCACAAGGATAAAAGAAACAACTACACGGCTCATCCCAAAATTGTACACCACTCCGAATCGACGACTTTAACAAGGTATTCAAAGAAAAAAGGAAATATAAATACCTTGCTCCGCAGATGCGCCAACTACAGCAAAGAATTGGACTTACCCCCACCGAACCAATTTAAGTCATCTGGGCCATCTCCACCCTGGTCGCGAAATCAACCAATTATCAACACCAATCTCCTTACCTCAAGCAAACATCATACTTCCAGCATAGTATACCGCTCCCGCTACCAAAACGAAAACGAACACCTCGGGGAAAAACAGTGTTTGTACACCGATGGTTCCAAACCATTGGAATCAACCACATTCGCGGTTGTTGACGCAAATAACTCCATCATAGCGGGGGGGGACGATCTCAAATTACAATTCCATATTTGTAGCTGAAGCTACTGCTTTACTATTAGCATGCCGCTTTGCCACCAATAACAAGGGGGCATATGCTGTGTGCACCGACAGTGTGTCTTCACTCCTAGCAATAAATAACGCGGAATATCGCGTTCCTACTATACGGGAGATACGAAGGATAAGCACACAGTTCTCAAAAAAATCACATTCTTATTGGTTCCCAGCCACCAGGGCATACGAGGAAACGAACGAACGACCACAACTTTCACATTTACTCCCATAAAGTGCAAGGACATCTACAACCTAATAAACCGCCTCCTCGAAAACCAAAAGACGGAGGAATGGAACACTTTCAACCACAGGTACCGGTCATTTATCACTACTTGCGCCAAAAAAATCTCTACCAGCTGCGATCGGGAGACACCAGTGCAGCACCTTTATTCGACTCCGTGTAGGACACACTCTAAAAGGCGACAATAACCCGATTTGCAGTCTCTGCGGTGGTGTCACGAACATCGACGATTGCCCTAGACTGGCGAGCATTAGAACCTCCATTTTTGGGCCTCAGCTGCCTTCGCAACCCCTAGGATACCCATCCGCTGGAAACATAAACAAAATGTACGATTTCATAAAAAAAGCACAGCTCCAAACCTAAACAATTAAAAAAAAAACTGTATATATGTATATCAATATCGCTGTTAACTAAATAAAAAGATAGGTAAACCCAATCACAACCAGAGTCCAAGGCCACCGCAGCCAGTGCTCGGTAATCTAACATTAAGTTTCCATTGTATGCTAAGCCCGTGCCTTCGCTTCCCTCCAGGCCTCAATGTTCGGGATCCGTCAATGCGTCCATCGACCTTTTAACACGGCATCCCACCGGGCCTGACAGTTCCGTAGCTCATTCTCCTGGCCGCGCTTTTCAGATCGGCCTTCGCGCCTCTATCGGGTAATTGCCGACCGCGAAGATTGATTCGAATGTGCGCCTTCTCGCGGGCCAGCTTCCTCAGTGGGTCTAGTCCGGCTAGGACAAGGACCACGTCGTCCGAAATCGTTCGAAAGGCGTTCGTCACTCGGATGACACAAAGTCCGTAAGTGGACTAAATATCCCGCATGTCGGACTTCTTTTAAGCCGCGTCAGCCCACACTGGCGCCGCGTACAGCAGTTGGCAGATGAGAACACTTGCAAGCAGCCTTCTGGTGTTCTGCTTGGTTCCCCTGGTGTTTAGCAGCGACCGGTAGAGTGCTCCCACAGTCTCACTGGCCATTTTTGTCGGCGTACTGGAGGTGCTTCTGAAAGGATAGCTGTGTATCAAGGAGAACACCAAGGTGCTTGATGGCCCTTTGCGACTTTATTGCCGTTTCGCCTACCAAGACCTCAGCCATTTCGACATTTTTTTTTGGCACGAAATAAAGAGCGCCTCCGTCTTATTTTTTTGTATTACATGGACGTTGATGCACTACGGTCAGTACACTCAAATGGCCCCTATGATACCAAGCACGTGCCTGTTTGAGCTAGGTGTTGGAAAAAAAGAAAAGAATACAAGGAAAATAACTACTGGCGTGCCGCCTGGTTGTTTGCTTGCATATGTACAAAGTGGGTTAGGATTAATGTTTTTAGTCTAGAAAGGCTATCTACGTTAGATAGTATTGTGTACAAATTATTATAATATGCACATAAAATTCTAAAGATTCATGCAATTCGAAAAAAGTCTACATTGGCGCAATACTAAAGGAAAATAGGATCTAGCGTTTATATTTGGTACTTGAAAATTGAGCTGACCTAACAAGTCAGAAATTTCCACGTCACAACGAATAAGGTTGTAAAGGTTGCCTAGCATAGTTCTACGATTCGCTAGGGAAGGTAAGTTGATTAGAAGGAGTCTACTGGAATATTGCGGCAATCAGCGGTCTGCATTCCAGTTTAAGCCACGAAAAGCGAAAAGTTCAAAGTTCTATTAAACAAATTCGATGCGTTTACTATGGACTCCATACTGAAGACTCGTATTCTAAGATATGTTTTTGTAACGAAGAGGTCATTGAATTCCTTCGACCACCGTTTTATAAATCCAAGCGCACACCTGGCTTTATTAACTATGCACGAAATGTAATCAATGAAGTCAAGTTTAGGGTCCAGGTGGAAACTCAAATTATCAACTAGATTAACTCATTATAATAAGCAGCAATTCAGCGTATAAGTCGCAAGCTTAGTGAATGTCATTAGCTTGCATTTAGAGCCGTTCAAGTTAGTTTACGCGGCATTATATTTGAGAAATATCAAAATCTGCTTGTAAATCAGACTTCTGCATCCTTATATTGCACAAAGCTTGACGTCATCTGCGTACATACTATAAGTACTCTAGAATTAAACAAAACTTTGGGCAGGTCGTTAATGAATTATGTACACAAATAGGGGACCCAAATGATTCCAAATGATAACCCGGAAACATTTGACAAGCTGTTTCCTGCCAATCAGATAACTAAAGATTCATCTAACAAGATCATCCGGCCACTCCATTAAATCGAGTTTCCTAACAAGAAGTGAATGGTTAAAAGAGTCAAATGCTGAAATCAGTATAAGTGGCATCAAATGAAAAAAGGGAGCTCCAGAAGGTTTGTGGTTGTTAAACTTCACTTAATAAATCCATGTTGACATGGAGAAAGAACTGATCTGCAATGGTGCTGCAAGTGATAACGTTTTCAAAAAGTTTTAGGATGGCCGACTATTCCTCTGTAGTTGTTGGCATCCGATTTGCTACCTTTTTTTGTGGAGAGGAATTACAATTGATTCCTTCCAAGAAAGGGGAAAGTGGGAGGTTCCTAAGGATAAGGTCAACAATTTAAGAAGGTGCGCAATACCTAAGCACACAGACAGGTATAGAGCCAAGACTTTATATTCTTTAGGTGACCCAACTCTTCAGTAAACCAAGGAAGCTTATTCGAGATAGTATAAGAGAACACATTCAGAGAAAGAATGTTCATGGCATCCGGCATGTCAGGGCACATATATAAATCGGAACAAATTAATTCAGAAATAAAATGATTCAGCGTCTTGCTTCGTTCGTCTTGCCAAGGAAATGCACTTTTTTAGCTGGCTGATCAGATATATTCTGTACATTAGACCCAATGTCGAGAGTCACATCGAAAGTAGGATGAGAGGGATCTCCGCGTTGCGTTAGGGGCGCAACCCTAGCTAAACTAACTCTCTCCGGATCAGAGTCAAAACAAAGATCAAGCAAACGCTCTATAGAATTTCGCATATAATTGACTTGGAACAGCAAAGTGTCGAGCAAGCCAGCAATAAAATCATGTTGCATTAAAGTAAAAGGAGCGTATTTGCGTATCCAAAAGTATATTGGAAACTGTCAATAAATGGTTTCAATTAATGTGAAGTTCCGACAAGGGAGGAATGTAGGAACATGTAATATAAATAAAACTTCCATTAATTGATAGCTTTACACAAAGGAATCCAACATCGTTGAAACTCTCGAAAGATATTAATTCTGACATGAGAGCGGAGTTAGCCGCTATAAAAACTCCACCATCCCGTCTGACAGGCCAATCCAGCCGATATACCTAACTCCAGACCAGCGCTCGAGCGCCACGCCTCGATTACCCCGTTAGCTCCATTTGCGTTTTCCCGCTCCTTCGCGATTTCTATTTTAGCTATGTCGTCAGCGAAGCCAACGATTCGCAGGACCCCGTCCTGTTTCAGAGCAGGGGTTCCAGCACGAATCCCTGAGGGCCTCCGGCTGAGACTTCGTATGTTCAGGTACCCGTGTCCGTATCCACGACGAGCACCCTCACCCCGAAGAAAAGTACACTCCCCGCGGCACCTTGAGTATGGGCTGGCATCCTACGGATCCAGCGCCATGGCCAACTTCAGTGCCCTGTTTGGTACTGCGTCCTGCCCTGGCCCCCTTTTGCTCCCCTAGGATATAACGCCTGCACTATGACTGCCTGCTTTCTGTAGGCACCGCCCCAGGGGTCGTTTTCAGCTTCGTCGCAAAGCCGCAGGATGGTGTCTCTGTTCGTGTCCCTTATGGCAGGTTTGAGAGTCTTCCGTGCCATTTTGTCGGCCTTACTGCACTCGACGACTCATTTGCTTCCGAGCGCGAAGGCAGGTGGCTCCACCAGAACATTGGATTCTCGAACTCGCATACAGAGCAGAAGATTGCCTCATGGTCGCACCATGTCTGTCGAAGCGAACGCCTCTAGCATCACCCTGAATGCCGCCAGATGCAAACTAGGCGTCAAGTTGCAGCTGTATATCCAAATCCGTCAGCTTCCCGGATGCAGGACATCCGCTGTTCCCTATCGCCGCATAGCCAAAAGGGCCACTTGAACTTGTCTACAACTGTTGCCAACTCAACCCGAGCTGTCTGCAACCGCCCGACTGCCACCGATCATGACCGACCACCTCCATCGACCCAACATCGGAACGTCGAACAGCCTGCAACACAATCTCCCGTCGATGTTCGCCGACGATCGATCGCTCGGCCGAGCTGTTGTGCACCGAACAATTGACAACCACAATCGTGGGCCGACTCTTGTCGACAACCGACCGTTCAATCGAACTGTTCTATGCAACCTCAAACTGTCGATACTTCGGACCGTTCGCCGAAGTTTGCCAACGAGCAATTAATTGACATCTGTTCACGCCAGGAGGCTGCAACTGTATCCCCTCTGACTAACAAGCTTCCAAAAAGCTCGCCCGCTCTTTCGATTCTGTCCGCCCACTACATTGTCATATTTCCAAACTCTATACGCTGGCCGTTGAGCTGGCCGTCGCTCGCCCACTCTCCACTCCTCGGCACACCCGAACTGCGCTAGCGTCTACTAAGCACTCCACCTTGCAGTTCTTCCGCTCTCGGTCGGACGCACGGCCCTTTGGCTAAGCTAAGGCTTAGGCGTTGTTCTATCACCGCGTCGCGAGGCGAACTTCGGCACCGCTCGGCCTCCTTGGATCCCCTGCTCTCGGTCTATTACTGGAGTAGAGCGGGCGGGAGCTCGGCTCTACTTCTAAGCATAAATCAGTACCATGTATGCAGCCAAATAAAGCTGACCACTAATTCCCACGACGCTCCCGACTCTACTGGGTTTTTTGCCATACTCCGTTCTGCGCCGTGGGAATTTTTCTATCATCGCTAATTAAAGGATCTTTAGTGAAAGGATCGCCCCCATCACGTTTAGTTCACAAACACGAAGATTATTTAAATTATTAAATTATTAAATTAAAATGTCAACTTAACTCTTCAAATTATTTCAACACATTCTGTGTAAATTTTTTCGAAATAATTCTATTATCTCTCTTCTGTTTGTTTTGCTCCGGACACTATTCCCTTTGCCCAATTCTTATTTCACATTCCTCCGCCTACATGTTTCGGTGTACTTTATTCAATTCCGTTTTCTTTATTCCTTCCATTGCACCCACTTCACTCTACCACTGTTACATAATAAGCATAATAATATTGCTGTAACTCCTTGACATCCTTCGTCGTCTCAGATCCTTCCTCATAGTCCTAAGGTCGCATCTGTCCTAAGGCGAAGGGCTACCGACTGCGCCAGTTAACTTCTTGAGGTAAGTCTAAAGTTGCTTAGGGGAGCTACCTCAAGAATAAAAGATAGCCGTTGTGTTCGGTTAGAAGATATTTCTCAAAGTGTATCTTTATTTGATTTTTCGTCTTTGTCCTCTTTTCTTTTTAATTTGATTGTGTTTGGTTGGCAACCTTGTTTGGCTCCCGTAAGGGCTTGGGTGGGGGGCCGCCGAGGGTATTTGCTGAGGTCCTAACGCTTCCTCCAGATGACGATAAAAAATCTTAATTCCATTATTACAAAAAAAAAAAACAGCTGTGTTTAAATTGCGTTGCAAGTGGTTATCCACTCCTTAGCTGCACAAATGACCACACTTTTCCACTTGCTACGGTCGGCATTATACTTCGTTGCATTCAAGCAACTCTTCCTCCTATGTGACGATTCCTCCTGATGCCTCAACGCAAAAAAGTCTACGAGTTTTTATTTAGTGCCCCTACTGGTGAAAGCCGTCCTCCCCCAAACGCAAATGATCGTGGTTATAATTCTTGCCCTAGTTCGGTTGGTCTTCAGGTTTTTATTTCAGAATACAGTAGTATTCAGAATATAGTAGTATTCGAAGCAGTGCACAGTGGATCCGCTTGTATGGAAGAGCGGTCAAAAATAATGGTCATAACGTGCTGAAATTTATAACAATAATTTAGCAAATTTGTCTTAACATATAGCAACAAAAATCGGACTTATCGATCGGCTATATCCTATAGCTCCCATAGGAACAATCGATACCGAATTATAAAAACATATTTGTTTAATCTAATTTATTACGATTTTGGTATGGAAGATATTTTTCGTAGTTACACATATTCTTAAAAAACTAAAATAAAAATCAACAAACAAAATATAAATGAAACAAAAATTATAAAGCATCATCAAGTAATTCGTAGACAGATGTAAGCAAACTCGACCTATCTTTTTTAGGAAGTTGTCTCTGTCCTGTTAAAAATGGATCTGAACGCAATAATAAATAGTTCATGACATCTGTGTTTGTTAAAGTACGAGATACTTTCCGACTGTGATGAAGTCTACATTTTTTTAGTTCCTTGTTATTGGACTCTGCTGCTTCCTCTGAAAGCTCTCCTATCGACACTAATGCATACTCTATTACAGCTGAACCATGAATTAAGACCTTATGGACGGTAGCCGGTAAATAGTACCATGGATATGCAGCTATAAGATATTTGGCTGTATCCAGCGCGTAATTTTCAAATTTCTCCACATTAATTTTGAATCACGATGCCATGGCTTGCAATAATGTTGCACATCTGTGAATCAAAGATGCATCGATTCCTGTTATTTCGGAGCTCAAATCTGCATTACAAAAGAATTTCCTTGCGATATTTCCGTCGTTTGAAGATCCTCTACCTCCATCTCTAGGTTTGTCCACTAGTATTCCCATTTTTTCGCGAAATTCCTTCTGAATGTGTTTCTTCCTGTTCAATACTTGCATCTTCTTTTCTTCATCGCGTACTTGCCACATTTTGACCTCTAGCTTATATGAAATATGTAAAATAATATTTAAAGAAGCGTATATAAGAATGTAGTGGAGATAAACCAAATTCGTAAAATCTTTGGCGAACTTCTTTACTTAAACATTTTTGTATATTGTTCATTTCTGTTGGCTTTGCTCCACATATATAACACGTTGCCGAGGATGAGTCGCTGATTGCGTTGCACACCTTTCCATCAACCATTGTAAGATGCAAGCTATGGGTAATAACAACTGTTGGCTCATTTAAGTTTAATTTGAATTTGATTTGTTTTCTGAAGTCTAGTGTAAGTTAGTGTAGGGCGAAGGCGGGAGCACAACAAAGCTCTCTCTCGCTCATTGCGAATTCGCCCCGCCTTCGCCAACCGTCGTCAAGCTAGGCTTTAAGTTCTCTTGTATGAAATATAAGAAATTGTCGAAAAATTGAAATCAAATCGAGCGCACGTCTTTCGTTTTCGTCTTGCCAAATAAAATAATTTCTTGCCACCAAAGTTGTTTTCGGTTTTTGAGTTCTAAAAAACTATTTAGAAATTTCATGGTGCCCCCGAGTGGACAAGAATTATTTTAAATAAAAAAGGCAACATATTAAAAGTGACAGTGACACAAAATTAAAAGTGACAGTGACACATAGAAATAAAAAGTGCAATTAAAAAATTATATTTTTTTTCTGTGCATTAAAAAGTATTTGTTATTAAAACAAATAATTGTTGCCCGCGACGCGCTATTTGTTATTAACAATATTCGTGTCGGTCGCGAAATTAATTTCTTCCTGCGCCGAACTCCAGCCATCACCGAGGGATCTCACCAAAGGAAAGTGGCTGTTGGAAGTATATAAATACCGCAATCAGGAGAAAGAGGTATTTGTGCAAAAAATTGAAAGATCGAGTTGGAGACAATTTAATAATTGTTTATTGTTTTGTGCTGAAAAATTGCACCTCGCTTTCAATTCTTTGCACATACGTATCAATATAGTAGAGCTAGATTTGCATGAAAATTATATTATCATATATTATATTATATTATTATATTATATTATATTTTACATATATATTTTCTTAAAATACATACACACATATCTATATTGAATCGCTTTGGACGCAACATTTACTTGATTTTTGTATTGTATTACTGCAATCACTGTCGCCCCCTCTCCCCCTTCTCGTTGAAACTCGCATTAATAGTTGGGAAGTTAATCCAAGCCGCACACCATTACACACATATAAGCCTTATATACAGCAGCTGCAGCGGTGAACTTTTTCGTTTTCGCTTTCGCTTGTATACCGGTGCAAACGTTGTTGTTGTTGGGCCCTTTTCGCTTGCCGCGCTTAGATTAGCTGACCGCCAAGTGACGCGCTACCCTGTATTCGGCGGGTATACCCTTTTTTGGCGTCATTTGCACCCACTATTAATTTTGATACTGCGTGATTTGATTTTCGATTTAAATAATTTTTCGTTGTCGTTCTCATCAGAATATAATAAACTATTCGAACAACAATTTAATAATTTAATATTAATTTATTAATTAATTATTAATTATTAATATATTTCGTTTAATTTGATAATACGTGATCCAAAAGTTTATTAAATCTTCATTTGTCGTCTGATTGAGAAATAAATTTTGAACATTCAAAAATAAATAAATAAATAAATAATAATAATAAATTTATTAATTATTTAATTAAAAACAAAAAACATGGCAACAGAAACAAAAAATAAATCTGTACTAGAAGGCCTGAAAAGCAAGCTCCAAGGTCGGGTTAAAGCTATCAGCCGATTAAACGTTCGATTAGAACAGGGATCGATTCCGATTTTGGAGGAAGAATTAAAATGTCGACTTGAAACCTTAAATGCTTCAATTAATAAGGCAAATCAGATACAAGAGCAGATTGAAGACATCGATAGTGACGATGAATTTGGCGACGAGTTGGAAGAACTATGTATAGTTACCAAGGCAAAAATAATGTCGCTGTTAGCTGCCTTGAAAACAGCCAGCGATACCGCCACTGGGTCAGCTGCTGAGGCACCAACTCGTGCGCGTCTTCCGAATTTGGCATTGCCAAAATTTAGCGGAAATTATTCGGAGTTTAAAAATTTCATCAGTCTGTTCGAAACATTGGTTCATAAAGACGCCAGCATTCCAGTTATCGAAAAATTTAACCATTTGATATCCTGTCTCTCTGGTGAAGCTTTAGGAACAATTAAAGCTTACCAAGTCACCGAGAGCAATTACGAGAAGGCAATGGCCAGTTTAAAAAAGGTTTACGATAACGAATGCCTAATCTTTATGAATAACATATCAACATTGTTCAGTCTTCCGAAAATATCGCATCAGTCCGCATCCTCCTTGAGAAACCTTATCGATACCGTTTCATCGATTTACGGTTCTCTCTTATCGATAGGAGATGACACAAAGATTTCAAACGCAATGTTGATACATTTGGTATTAAATCGAGTCGACCCAGTGACCAAACAAAAATGGGAGGAACAGCTCGATTATGAGACTTTGCCGCTTTGGTCCGATTTTGAAAAAATGCTAAATCGGCATCCTATCTGCACCTATCTGCTGAAGAATCCACAAAGCCGAAGCAAGACAAATTAGTGTCGAGCAGGAAGCATAACCGTAGTTCCTTTTCGTGTTCTGCCTCCAACAGCAAGCCTCAACAAACTTGTAGCTATTGCAATGCAGCAGATCACATATTGACTAATTGCAGTCCATTTGGGCGTCTCTCTGTAATGCAAAGGTTCGAGTTTGTTAAGTCTGCCTCCTTATGCATCAATTGTCTGCGAAAGGGCCATACTGTTTCAAAATGCAAAGGCAAAAAGTGTCGAGCTTGCGACCGATCGCATCATATTCTGCTCCACAGATATACAGTGCCTGAGAACAGTTTAGCGTTGCCACCACCCCAAGAGAGTATCTCTCCTCCTTTAAACCAAGATCAGCCTTCCACGTCACATGTTATGCATGCCACGTCATTGGACA
>VNJR01005868.1:0-63094 GCA_008042585.1 Drosophila punjabiensis | reverse complement strand
CGTCGCCAACTGCAACTCATGGACGGAATCTTGGAGTGGAAATGGACATGGAAGTGGAAATGGATGTGGATGTGGATGTAAATGTGGCGGTGGATGTGGGGGAGATACGAGTGCAGAGTTATTGGGAGGGAAAAGTGCATGAGTGGGTGGTTACATGGGTGGCAGTGGCGCCTTCATGAAGGCGGAGGCATCACAAAATGGCAACGTCCCAGACTATACATTGAGCTCTGTGGAATGCTAGAGGGAGGATATCCCTTTTGAGCCTCAAAGTGTAAACATTAGACTTATTTAGTCTATGAAAAACTGTATTACATGGATTTCCAATTAAAAATTAGATGAACTTGGAGTATAAACATATATGAAGCATAACTTAAGTAAAGAAAATTATTGCTCTTTTATTCAGAAGTCAAAAGAAGTAGATGTCTTCTTGGGATACGGATAAATATTTAATTGAGTGATTTATTACATCATTTTAAATATTAAATACGAAAGTTTTTGATAAAAGACAAGCTTAGCCCAGCTTAGTTTATCACTCAAAAGAAGAGTACTTTCTTGCTCTATTTTAAGTATTGTTTGTAAATATTGACAGCAAACATGAAATGAAAATTTGACCCAAAGAAAAAGTAATATTTTATTACCATCATTTATTCAGTACTTTTAATTTGAAAGAGTAAAGCACATTTCCCTGCTTTAATTAGCAGCAACTCCAGGTGGTGTTGGTGGTGGTCACTCTGCCAATTAAAGGTTAATGAAGAATCGCCTTTTAATTTGTCACTTGGCTGTCGCTCTGCGCTGCAATTTCTGTGTTTGAATCGGGGCCAAGGCAGACACCGGACCAGAGTCGAGCAGGAATAATTATTAATTTAACAAACGTCGCATGTTGCACAAAATAATTGACAAATTTTCATATTTAATTGAGGAGCGGAGCGCAGCTGCTGCTGTTGTTGCAATTTTGTCTGTCACCAGGGGCTGAAATTCATAAACAATGCCACTCGTGGACTCGTATATTCACACACTCGCACACACACACACAGCTGCGGCTGTCAGACAGGATGATGTGGAAATGGGGAAAATGGGCTGGGAAACTCCGAGTCGGGAGCGGTCATCGAAAGGAGCAGCCAGCACTGCTGCAGCACTCTTTGTGGGTAAAAATCGCAAAATTAAGCAGAAAAAATGGTAAAATGCTGACACGTCTGAGAGCAATCCCAATCCCGAACCCGATCCCGATCCCACCGATGCTACATTATTATGCATTATTATTATTATTTGGCATGGCCCGATAATGCGGCTCGCTCGCTGCAAATGAAATGCACACACATAAACAGTGGCGAATAAATAAAAATTGAAAAATTATGCACATTATATTAAAAAGCCAAACAAACGACAAGCGGAAGCGCAGCCATTTAAGTGGAAGTTAACATCCGTCCGACCCCCAGCCTTATTCCCATCCTCATCTCCATTTCTCTTTTGTTTAAAAATAAAATAAAATTGCATATTATTTGCGTATCGGACGTTTCAGTTGTCATTTCATTGTCGTGTTTGTTGCTGTTAATGCAAAATAAAAAGCCCCCACCGACCACTCGACCCCCTTTTTTCGACCACATGCGCACACCAGTGTCAATTTCATGCCCCACTGCAGCCTTTCCCTAATGCAGCCAGCCAGATTACCAGGACCACTCTCCCGCATCCATATCCCTGTCCACATCCTTTTCCCCGTCGGACAACTAACATTTTAATAGCGCTCATGATTTCCGAAAATTGAAAATAAATTAGTTGTATATCATTTTCGGTCAGTTGTGCTTCTTTTTCGCCCCCCTGAAAAACCAACCCGGCCACCGGTTTGCATAATTAAACTTTGGCGTATATCCTGTCCCCAAATTGACATTCCGAGAACTCCAAATGTCCAACGAATCAGCAGCCGAAAAAGTTTTGCTTATTAATGTTGAAAGTACGAATTTGATACCCTAACTTGAGATATATAATAATAAATTTAATTAGAGATCTTTAAAGATTATTGAAAAACCTAAACTTCGTCTAAAAGAAAGCCCTCACAAAATACTAGTAATAGTTACCAATAATTTTCTAAAGAATCAAGTTATAGAGATACCTTTAGATACCTTTTATTTTTATCCCAAAAATCCCTTCCCAACTGCAATTGCCTCGCTGGGCAAGCGGACTTGTCCTCTGCCTAATTAGCAACGCATATTTAAATAATTTTCAATTCGATAAGCAGACATTTTTAACTTGAGCTGTCAGTTGGCGTTAAAACGCCATTTTGTTTGGCCATCCAATGACCCTACTCACCGCCCCCTCCAACGCCCTGATAAATGCCGAGGAGTGCTAAATTATTGTCAATTCAGTTTTTAATTTGTGCAGTTTGTTGGAATTTTCGCAAATAAATGCAAAAGTCAATACGCCGGCGGTGGATTTAATTGACTGCTGCAATGGCAACTCCTATGCCCTCTGCCCCCTTTGCCCCCTCATTGGCTGGCTCTTCAAATTGTCAATTAAGTTTTATTTAATGCCATTTGCCAGCCCAGCTTTTTGAGGTTATGTACGGCCCTGGGAAGTATGCAATACTAATGGTAATTGCGCTTCCGGCCAGGCCGCCATTTTGAAAGGACTGCCTCCCAAAATTTGTGCAATTTTCACTAATTAAAAATTAGCGGAGCTTCTAGAGAGCTAGAGAGCTAGAAAGAAATCCACCTGGCCTCCGCTAAGATGCTCTGGTGTTCAATTTTAATTAAACTCGAAGCCGGGGCTAATTAGAAATTGTTTGCAGGCCGCGAACAGATGCCCCTCGCTCTGAGAGGGGAAACCCCAGCCGAGCGTAAGATCCCGAAAAAGCCCAATAAACAAATTCCCCGACATGTTTAACACTTTCCGCTGGCAGAGCCCAGGATACACAAAAATTAAGGACCATCTCTCTGGCCTTTGTCAGTAACCGGAATTCGGGGTTGGGGCTTGGCAAAAAACTTTTGTGTAAATTTCATTTCGTTTGGCGATTAGTGTCGCCTCTCGGGGCGGGTTTTCATTGTTGAAATTGTTATGCGACCATGAAGACATTTTATAATTCTTTATGGCGTGCTTCCCTCGTCCCCCGTCCAGCTGGAAGTGAAATCCAACTAATGGCAAAATGAAAGAGCCAACGCCACCGCCAGCGCCACGGGTGGTGCCGAAAGGATGTTCGCGGAAATTAGCATTGAGTGGCAAAGGATATTCCCCATTGTTCCCCTTATCGCGGAGCTGGCAATATACATAAACCGATAATTCGCAGCTTCCTGAGTCGCATATCAATACGTTGAGGGAATGGGGGGTTAAGGCATCTACACCAGGAAAATGTTGATGTCATTTGAGTTTAAAATTTAAAATTTATTAATAAAATAATTAATGAAATTAATGAATATTTTCAAGGCTTATAAAATGTGATGCATTTACTGATAAAAATAAAAGATAAATGCATTATAATTTTATTTATTACTGTTGAATATTTTGACTATCAAGTATTTCTTTGTTTTTTTACCATGTATTAACCTACGTGCGTCTTGTAGAACACATTCACAACTCAATTATCGCACACTCGCACTGCCTGCATATAAAAAGGGAGCGAAAGAAGTGAAGAAAGTGGGGGTGAAAGTCACCCCTTTCTCCTTTGACTGGTGGTGAGGTTGATTTACGACACCCAGGCGGCGTCACCTGAGATTAAAAAAGTAAAAAGCTTGTCGAAAGTGGAAAAAAAAGGAGCAGCGACAGCGACGAGGGAAGAAAGGGCTCTGAAAGGCTGAAGGACCAAGAACGAAAAGAGAGATGGCGGGGCGAAATAAAGGCATTAAAATCACTGACAGCCAAAAGGATTGTGCCGCAATCACACAAGGACACAGGGATACACGGATACACACGCACATCGGCGAAAAGGGCAACATCATTGGCACCATATGTTGCGTAATTTGTGTTATTGCCACATATGCAAAGGCGTCTCTGTATGTGTTTTTAGTATTGCGCACTTTCTTTAACCCCTAACCCTTCAACCTTAACCCCTCGCCTGCTGTTTTGCGGTTGCCCTTTCGCAATCGATATTTAGTTTTTAATTTTAATTCCGATTGCTGCATAAAATATATATGAACAGCACTGCACTCCATTTTAATTGAATTCGCACACACTCAGGCACACACTCAACACACACTTTACATACATATACACATCGTGTAAATACCGCTGTAACTGAGGGCGTGACAAGGCGCGAACACACACATCGAGACAGTTGCATATATAAATTACCTCATCGCCGATAATTGCAGGCCATCAATCTTGAGCACATCACACAGGAAAATTGTCAACGCGCGCACAAAAAGTCATCAGACACGAGCACTTTTCCAGCTTAATGGCCAAAGGAGTTGGTTACCTGCGGGGGCAGTAGGGGGACTTGGAGGAGGACCCCAGGCTGTGCCCATATAGGTGGGCTTCATTAGGGATCCACTTACCTGGCGGAGTCACCGATGGGTGGCAACACTCGCCAGCAAAATGCTACTACAAAAGTTGAAAAACGGGGAGATATTTTAAGTAATTGTAATATAAATTTATTTATTAAGTGTAGGTTAAATTTATAGTTGTTTTTACACTATACATTAAAACTCTTTAAAAAGTATAAGCCAGGCTTTTTTAGTTCTGTAATTGCTTTTTAAACCATACTCATGGTAAATTCTATAATAAAAGGCTTGGGGATTGGTTAGTCAATCGTATAAGGATTCCTACAATAGCTGTTAAAGTATGGAACTATATATAATCAACCCTCGCAGCTCCACTCTATATTGTTTCTTTGGAGTCCGGGGGGAGAGAGTCTCGTTATTAGCCAGCAGAGCTGGTTGACAGGCGCTATGTCTTGGCCCGCAGCTGTCTTGGACTGGCAATTACTCTCCACTGAAATCTTATCACGCATCCTCCCATGCTCCAGCCTCCAGCTCCTAGACTCCACCCACTCCAACGGCCACTGGCACCCACTCACGCACATCATTAACAAGGCAGCTCCGTTGGCCAAATTACTCATTAGAAAATGTAGCCAACAGCAACATCTGGGTGGGTGGCAAGGCCTCATCCTCAGACCGATTCCCAGCGGCTTCCACATGCTTGAATAAGCGAAGGCCACCAGCCACGACTAACAGTAAACACTAGATGCACTGGGAGAAATCTGAATTCCAAGTTTTGGAAACAAAATAGAAGATTTTCTTAACTTATAATGTAAATATTTGCAAACTTAATACTTAAATTTAAACAAACCACTTCACTTCGACTCTTGACCTTATAAACATAACTTTTACCAAAAGCACAACCCTTTCTCTGAGTGCATAATCCGCCGTGGAGGGTAAAAACTTGACGACGACAGCGCAGACTGCGCCAAAAGTCAAATTTTGTAGATTGCAATAAATCAAATAGCAATTACACGAAATTAGGCATGTTTTCTCAATTTTGCACACACACGAGCGCGGATCGGGTGGTGTGGGTGAGCCAAGTCTCTGTGTGTGGGCTGAGTCCCGAATCCCGGAATCCGTATCCCCGATTTCCAGCCCACATGGAGCATTAATTGCAGCAGCAGCAGCTGGGGCCAGAGAGAGAGAGTGTGCGGAATTGGTAAAAGGGTTCACAGGATGGCCAAACTTGAACTTGTCTGGCGGTGGTTCGGCACGGCGAGGACTCGTCCTGGGACATCGAAGGTGTGGGGGCGGCAGCATATGCGCCTTTCGGCTTTCTAATTATGTAAACTTTGCCATGTTGCTGCGTTGTTCCTGCAGCTGCAGCTGCAACACTGAAACACTGAAGCGACAACGGCGACGACAGGCGGACATTGCAGGCACAAAACATGCACCGGGGAGAGATGCTCCACTTGGTGTGCTACTCCTCCTCCTTGTGGATCTCTTTGCCCCACGAAATCCAGTTCCCTGCTTCGATCTTGTGCCCGGCGGAGTGCGTGCTTCGAGCATATTTATCTTGTGGCTGCAGCGTTCTGGATTTTTATTACAAATCAATTGAAGCATCATTAGCATAATTTATACAAAGCGTTCGCTTAATGAACCTTTTGGCCAGGGGGAGTGCTGGCCTGCACACAGATCTTTGAGGGGAACCCTGAGGAGTTCACAAGGTAGAGAAGGTTGTAGTTAATTTCCTTCTTAAAAGCCTGCAGCTTTTCTTCGAGTGTGTAATCTGTTTCAGTTAGTCTTTGGTTCTCTCTGTCTCCGATGGCCGCCTAATCACGATCATCAGTCAAACGGCAAATCCGATCCGCCGCTCCAACGAAACGATCCAAATCCGCCGCTCCAACGGCGCCCTGACACGTTGACTCGCCTGTCTGAGATGCCAGTCTTCCTGGGCTCCACTTGGAGACAGAGGTGGAGCTGGAGTCAGAGTTGGAGCTGGAGCTGGAGCTGGAGTTCCCGTGCAGGCCCAAGCCCAAAATAGAGGTCTGGCATATCGCGAACGGCGATCGGTCACGTAGCGGCTGAGGTGCCAGAGGTGCAGAGCCGAGGGAGTGTGTTGCCAGGAGGTGGAGCTGGAGATCCGTGGCCAAATGTAGCGCCAATTGCTACGCATTTGCGAGCACCGAGGCGCCTATAACAAATGCCAATCGTGTCGCGGACGACGCCAGCGATATTTAATTGTTTCTGCGGCGACAACTTATCGGGGAATTCCGATCGGAATTTTTAATTTCTGCAAGGTCTGCAGTTGCCAGTTGCCAGTCCCCGTCTCCAGTCTTGTCTGGATTTCGACTTGGAGCGATCCCCCCACCACCACCCCTGATGAGTGTCACTGCAGAATGTGCCGGGTGCCGCTTTTGCCTCTACTTTTGCCTTTGCTGCTTTATGCAAATATGAGAGACGGACAAAGAGCGAGGCCAGCATCTGAAAAGTTGGCCAACTGTAATTACCTCTGCAACTTTTTCACACCTGTTCAAACAAGTTAATTAACAGCTCGCAAAACTACTTATTAAAATACAACAACAGGAAAAAAGTACAAGAGAGAAGAAAAGGAAACAACGGACGGAACGCAGCTCTCGGCCGCTCGGCGCAGCCTATGGGAAAGTTTCTAATTAAATGATTGTCATCTCAACTGGGCAGAGTGGACAAATGGACGCTGACCACCGAGGAGGAGCCGGGCTAGCAGCTAGTATTATTTCCAGCTGGGAGTCGGCTGAAACTCCGAGATTGTAGTGCAAACTTTTGTCATTATGCAGGCAGAATGCGCGAAACAAAACAAACAAAAAGCTGGCGATAAAAAAAAATATATATAAAAAACATACTAGACAGCCAGCCAGCTGAAATTATTAGCAAAGATGAGGGGCAGATGGTCAGCAGTCCAGGTTTTGCATAATCCCGGCACTGGGAGAAATTTTAAGGCAAATTAAATCATTTCAAAAGGGTAAGAGTATAGAAAAAAGAGGGAAAATATTCAAATATTTTCCAGTACACTCAAGGACCCCGCAATGAGGTCATCAGCAGCATCGTCCCATACATCATCTGCAATAAAGCGATTCCCCCGGAATCGCTCCCCCAACTAAACCCATAATATCCACTCCTCCAAAACGTAGTGTGAAAAAAGAATGCTTAAAAAACGTGGCTTTGCCTTGGTTCGGCGACAAAAAATTAACGATTTTTGTTGTATTTTTTGCTATGTTTTGGTGCCGTGTGTTTGCCATTCAATTAATATAACTAATGAAAAAGCTGCTAACTTTGGCCAGGCAACTGGAAACTGCCAGACAGGCGGCCGCGGCGTCTCAATTAAGCTGCAAGCGGCGGCGGGAAATCTCGCATCTCGGACTTGGCTCCATCGCGTAATGAAGTTGCTCCACGACCCAGAGTGCTTTGCTCTTTAAGGATTGGCCGCGGGATTTATGAGATGGAGTTGAGAGTGTGGGGGATAAAATGTCAATCTTGTAGATGTAGATTAGTCAGCGCCAGCTGGATGTCGAAGTCGAACCGAAGTCGGAGCCTTGACCGCTCCGCTTGATTGGAACATGCTGCAAAATGCCAGACGACCAATACCAAAATGTCAACTAAAAAGACAGACAAACCTTAAAAAAAGAGAGAAAATTTTTATGATTTTTTATGAGAAATTTAGAGAAAGTATGGCTTAGGGAACAAGGATTAACTACTAGGAACTTAGTTTGCAAAGTATAGAAAATAGTATTGAAAACTTCAAAGTACTAAAATCATTTTAAAATATTCTTCAATATATTTCTATCATTTGCTAAATGATAGCTTTTAAAATAATAATTTAATATTTCAGAATTAATTTCTAGCATTTCTTTTTTATTTCAAAACTCAAACCACTTAGATTTGGCAAACCAGTAAACTTGCCTTGACCTCTCAAGTCAGAGCTATTTCCATTGACCTTTGCCTAGTGTCACTTTTGTCTCTTGGTCCTTTAGGAGCTTCATGCAAATGTCCTGCCTCCGTGTTCACTTTCTATTCATTAGGCTAAAAGCCAGAAAGCCAGGAAATCGATGCATTTCGAATGGACTTGGACTTGGCGGCGACTTCATTAAGCGGCCTTTTCGATTGCAGTTTGCCGGCGCGCCAAAGCAAAACTTTTTCCAATGTTTTCCCTTGTTTCGAGTGGATATGTGGGTGGGTTCGATTTCATTTGCAGGGGTCGGGGATAACAGGACTAAAAAAAAAAGAAAACAACGCCGGCGAAGCCCAAAAAAAAAGGGTTAAAAAAGCAATAAATAAAACAAGTGGCAGCCACGGCGACAGCAACGATATTTGGTGAGTTAGGAGTTCTGGCGCAGGAAGGGAGTCCTGTGACAGGCAAATCGCCAAACGAATACCGTGGGGGATGCTGTTCGATCCCAACTCCTTCCCCTTCCCCTTCTCCATCCCTGTGTGTGTGGCATTTTTATTTTGTAAATTTGTTTTGCTTGTTCCGTTTGGCTTCATTTCCGTTTCCGCCGCCAGCTTTCTCGATTTCCATTTGCCAGAAAGTGAATGTCCTGCGAATCCTGCCACCGCCACTCCCATTCACTCCAGCCTGTCGATAAGAAAGTGCGTGTGAAAAGGGTTCCAGTTCGAGCTCTGCTCCTTCGTGGCTGCATAAATTTGAATTATAATACTGCAATGGCCAGGACTCTCCTGGCCGAGTCCTGGCTGGCTGCAATTTGTGTGCGGAATATGTTCCGGCATATATTATGGAGATTTCGCTATCCTATCCTATCCAATCCCTTCCGATCCGATCCGAGCCGATGACTTCTGCCAATGCATGATATACTCGCACATATCCGAGTGGGGATTTGCCTAAATCAAAAGTGCGTGCTCTTGAATTTATCAAAGGTGGTGCCTGGACCAGCCAAGGCTTCATCCTTGGTCCTTTGTGCTTACTTCTTCCCTTTCTCATGTTTTTTTTTTTTGTTGTTGTTGTTTTTGTGGTATTTTTTGTTTGCCGTCTGCGGTTGCGAGCTTGTTTGTTTGGCAAGCGCCGTGATTTATGGCTCAAAGTTTCGGGCAGCGCGTGCCAAGTCCTCGGATTAGGAAAACTGCCCCGGAATCCGCACAAATTGCTGGCCGAAAAAATAGAATAGAAAAACTATGCTCAGACTTGCGGAGAGTGCAAAACATGACACTCGGCGTTTATGTTAATCACCTGCCCGAAAGCCCGAGCAGCTGCAGCCCATCTCCGTGGCATCATCATCGCCATCTCCATCGCCATCTCCATTGCTATCTCCTCCTGCAGCGTGGACACCTACTCCTCCTGCGATGTTCTACAGCCATGTTGACAATGACAAATACGCACACGAGTCCGCAAAACCACTTCATGTATTCGTATATGCATATGTGCAGTGAGAGAAAAAATATATAACATGTAAAGGAATTATTCTTAGTTCCTTGAGCTTATAAAATTATTCTATAAAAGTACTTAGACTTTGTTCCTCATAGAATTATACTATATATGATTATAAAATATGAATTAAACATAGTTCTTCATAGCAACTCCTTCGAGCAGCCTCTCAGCTTATCATTTTTACAGAATTCTTTAAATTTATTTCCCGTGCATTATCCCAGAGACACATTTGCACTTTTTGGCTGGAAGGAAAAGTGCAGCTAATGAGTTGAATTGAACATCGCTCGGGAACTCATTAAACCAGCCAGTTGTAGCTGTGAGCTGCGAGATAATGATGAATTTCCATAAGTCGCCGCAACAGAACGCAACTCGCCCATTAATCTTGCCCGGAGACATGGAACGGCAACGGGAACGGGCTGTGGCTGAGGATGAGAATGAGGATGAGGTTGGTTTAGGATGTGGCATAGTGTCTGGGACTTCTCCTTAACTCTATATATTGCGTTGAGGATGAGAACCGAGGACTGAGGACTGAGGACTGGAAACCGAGGATAGAGACTCTGGCTGCCCGCTGTTGTGTTGACATGCGTATGCGTTGTTAATTGCGAAAAAAAGGATTACCAGCACAGACGGCGACTCCGACTCGGGGATTACATGTCAGCGTTTAGAAAGTTTAATTTTGCCAATAGCTCTTGAGATTTGCATACGAGATGGAGGAGAAGACAGAAGCGAGAATGGTAGAGTCAATAGATAATGACATAAGAAGGGTTTGAAAGGAGTTTAGATGCGGAATTAAGTAGGAAAACACTCTTAATTAAACTAAGACATTTGAAAGGGGATCAAAATAAGGAATTAATTCTTCCTTGAAATATATTTCCCACTAAAATAAATATAATTCAAATGGTAACATGACCTTCTCTGAGTATTAAATTAGGTATTACCCTATTCAAACCTAGTTTTCCCCATTATGTTTGCAAACGCGATGCCTGTTCTCTCCCAAACCCACTTCAGCCATATGGAGGTAAGTATAAAATTGCACCCTTGGAAGTACCTCCATTGAGGCTGCCTTTAATTAGTGCCAATATGAATGGGATTATCGACAGGACTCGCAGCGCCTTGGGCGCTGATCAACCCCGTCCTGTCCGTACTCACTGGCAACCCACATAATCCGCTTCATATTGGCCGCAACGAATGTAATCGGGTTTCGGTAACTCTAGCCAATTCCATCGATAACACATCGCTGGACTTTTGTTCTAATCCTACCCACTCCTGCTCCTTCCTCGGCTTGGGTTTAAATTTCCTCGACAGGACCCTTTTTTTGCCGTCTGACATTTCGCAGCACAATGTGCTCCCGCCCTGCGATAATTAGTAGACAGGCCCATTTAGAGGTTTCCCTTTTCCCGAGCACAAGGACCAATGAAAGGACCTGAAGGGGCCTGAAGGGATATTCAGCGATGACCATTTCGGTCACGACATAAATCGTGCGCTCGGAGCGTCGTTTGCAATTAGCAGCGTTACGTTGTCGAACTCTTAATCAAAAGTATTGAGACCCGAACATTGTTGGTCCTTTTATTACCCGCACACACACACAGACACACTAACTGGCACACACACTCGCTCAGCTTGCGGAAGAGCAACAACAAGCATGCGGATGTCCTCTGACACTTCCTGTTTTTCTTATTCACTGATTTTTATTCGCTGTTTGAGGATACGCAAATGACCCATTTGGGGGATGTTATTACAGCAGCGTCGGCGACGAAGTCGTTGATGTTGCTCCTTTGTTACGCCCCTTTTGCCCTCCGCCCATTCGCAACCACCCACCCCCCAGTGTCCCTGCCAGGACATGAAGCCTGAGCTTTGGGCTTGGCATAACGGCACATGCCAAATGGGCACATAAAAAGGATAAAGAAATTATTTTCACATTGAATACAAGAGAGCACTGGCATCGGGATAACAGAGATAAAGAGACAGAGAGGTCCTGTACATAGGCGGGGATCTTGGCTAAAACCATTCATGTAATTTTTACAGGGACTTCCTCGCGCTTTTCTGGCGCCTTCAATACATTTTATTTTGCTTTATTTTTGCACTCGAAGAAATGCTGATTAATTTGGAAGCCTTCTGATGTATTCCTTAATAGTTCGCAAGGAGTAATAGCTCCTTTTTGGTGTTACTGCCGCTGTTGTTATTGTTGTAATTGCTATTGTTGTTATTGTCATTGTTGTGGTGGCATTGTTGCGGTCGGAGGTTGCGCATACGCCACGTGGCGTCCCGTCGCAGTCAATGCGAAAAATTGCAACGCGTGCCAATAATTAAGTCGTCGTCGTCTTCTTGGTCGGTCGTCGTCAACCTTCTTTGATTCCCTGAGTCCTGGAACCTGGGACCTGGGTCTTTGGGTCTCGGCAATCAACAGTGGAATCAACCCTTCTTCTGGCTTCTTTCAGGGCATCAAATTGCAGGCCCGGCTGACTGGCTGCAGTTGGTGTCCTTTTGTTATCCCAGGTTATTCACAGAGTGTCCTTCTGGCCATTGTGAATTCACTGGCATTGTGGTGGCCGCCGTTAAATTTTCGGATACGCCCTTTGTTGTTGCCTGCGCTTTTGTCTGGGGCATTCTAAAATTAAATGCACAAAAGGCGGATTTTATTTCATCAACAAAACGCAAACGAGAAACGGGAAACGGCAGCTTCTGTTGTTTGTTAAAGCATTCGCCCACGCAACGCAGCACCAGCAACAACAATAGTTAAAACGACAATCAACACAACAGCAACAACAACAACAACAACAAAACAACACCAACAACAACATATGAACAACAACAAAACACACCAACAAGTAGCGGCAGAAGGAGACATTTTTTTATGCTCTGTGCTCAGTGAGCAAAACCCACCGCTCCGCAGCCTCCGACCTTTTCCTGTGTCCTTCAATGCAGTTAGAAAAAAGTGCAGTTTTTAAGATTAATATTTAAAGAAATTAGATCCTTAAAGAAAGCAATATTTGGATATAGAAGAGAGAGATCTATTTTCCTCATCAGTGTCCTATGCTGACCAACTTCTTAATTTAATGAATGATTCCTTTAGCTTGCCAATAAATCCTATTGGAAATTTTGAAGTTATGGAAAAATGCATTTGAATTTTAATGGTTAATTTCCTTACGAGATATTTGGTAAATTTTTTTTGCAGTGTCCTAGTCTTCCTGCCAGCCGCCTGAGGCAGATACCAGATCCCAGGACCTTCACCTCAGCCTCCGCTCCGCTCGCAACAACAATTCTAGAAACAGACGTTCCACTCAACGCAGCTGAGCCCACCGTTCCCTTCGCTCCCTCTCTGCTTGCTCCACCCTTGAGTTTTCCTCGCATTTCCCCCGAATTTCCCCTTTCAGAATTTCACAAAGGTAGAAAGAGAGCCGAGCTCTCTGGGTAACTGAAAACTGCAAACTGAAAACAGAAAACTGCTGCGCTTTGCATTGTTTTCATTTCGGACCTCAGAGGCGAGGGGATTTTCCAGTGGGTTTATTTATTTTTCATACCACCGAACTCCTCCCCCCCCCCCCCCCCGGTGGAAAGTGAGTGCATTCTGTGCCTTTGTGTCCTGGAGGGGAATTTGAATTTGGATTCCGTTTGGCCTGCCTTTGGGACAAAAAAGCAAACATACGCTAAATGTGCCTGGGCCGGTGATAAATCGCTGCTTATGCAATCGAGTGTTGGCAGATTGGCTCGAGTGGCCGAAAGAGGCTGCCTGTGGGCCACTTCCTCAAGTATTGTATATCCGGGCACCTGGTGCTGCCACTCAATATGGGAACAGCACTGCAAGGTAAAGCATTTCGAGAAAGTCAATAAGATGGAGAAGGTCTTTAAAATCAATTGTTTATGGGAAAGGAGAGAAAAGTATCTTTTAAATTCCATATTTTAATTCATTCATAAACATTTTTATAAGAGGTAATGTAATGTAATGCCAAATGTATCATTGCTTCCATTGTAAAAATGTTAACAAAGTTGTAACCAGCAAGTTCTTACGTTCTTAGAAGCCTTTTTCAATCAGGACACCATCCGAATCTAGACGGTGTAATCCGTTTTCTTATAACCACTTTTCCTGAGTGTATTTCCAATACCAATATCCTACACCCTACCCAGAGGGTACCCACTCATAACAGTTCCACTCGCTGGCCGAAACTTTCGGCTGCCGGGAGCACTTAAGTAATTGTAACTACTTGCCCTGACTGATATTGCCTATTTCACAAATTATTATGAGGCCCATTTGGAGGCACATTCCCCTTGCCATTATCCTTGTCCTCGTCCTCGTCTGCCGCCCTCGTCTCCGTCTCCGCCTCCGCTCCCCCGGAAAATCCCCAGAGCAGGAGATGTTGTTGTTACGCCTGTTGTTTAACGGCTTGATGCCAAAAAACGACGCCAACGACGCTATGAGCCTCATCGCATTCAATTATTTCGGCATTGTGCGCCATTCCTGCGTGGCTCTGTCTGTGCTGTCTGTTATCCAACTGTCTCTCTAAAAAAAAGAAACCATGACAGGGCTTAGTATAAGGTAAGGAATTAAGGATACCCCGTAAAAACAATTAAACCTAAGAATCTATACCCTTTAAGTGTGAAATTTGAGTATGAAAATGTATTATAACTCAGGCAAAAATGCATTAATTCGAATTTTGAAAGCTTTTTTATGCTAGTTTTTGTTAGGTTAACAAACTAATATATATATTTCTTGACTTTCTCCTGCACTAAAATACTTTTTAACCTCCCAAAATCCAGGGAATCATAACAGAAAACCCTCTAGGCTGATAGTGGGTGGTAGAAGCTGCCCGAGCGGGCTGTGGGAGGACAAGGTTAAAGGTTGAATTGGTGCTCGGTGCGTACGCCAGAGTTTAATCTTATCGGCCGGCTAAGATCGCTCAGAGCCCGGGTCCAGAACTACTTCATTTAACTCCGACACTCCCCCCATCTCCGTTCGAGTATCTTTTCCCCGTGAGTGCGGCAGCGTATTGCATAATTTCACAATTTTCCATTTGATGCTCGTTGTGCGCCGGCACCGAGACCGCCACCGCCGTCGAGATGTTTGTCTAATCAACTGTCATTTGTTTGACGTTTCCCTCAGGGAAGAGGACAACGACAGCGACAAGTCCGGAGAGGATGAGGTTGGGAATCAGACTGGGAATGTCGGCACTGAAAGAAAACTCTGGTTAAAAAAGGAGCTACAATATTTAGACATATGGATTTATGTAGAGATATTCGTTTTAAAGGAATGAAAATAAGAAAAGACTATGAGTATAAACCTCTTTACTGTTAAAAGGATAATTTGGTTTTTTGTTCCAACAATCGTTACCAGATACTGTACAATTTTCCCTCAGTGCATAGGCTGGCGAATAAGAATGAGTATTCGGATGAGTATTCGGATGAGTATTTCGGATGAGTCTGAGACCCAAAACGCACCAGGACGCAATGCACGGCTTCGTCGTCATCGTCGTCGACGGCGGCGGCACTCTTGTTGATTGCTGCGGGGTGATGCCCCGTGCGGCGTCCAGGGGTTAAGGGGTGCCACACAGCCTGCTGCTGCTGTTGCTGCAAAAAAAGTTAAAAGCCAAGAGAGTGTGCCCCCTCCCCATCCCATCCCCCTGTGGCAATCCCAGTGACAATGAAGGCAAAACGTAAACGCAAAGCCAAATGTTGTTTTCAGTGAATTTGATGACTTTTATGGGCGCCGAGACAAGAGACAAGAGATCAGGCGTTTAAGATGGCCACGGGGTTGCCCGTTGTGCCCATTCCGGATCCGTTTTAATGCCGTCATCTCACTGTTGCTTAGATGTGTTTGCCATTGTTTGCTATTGTTTGCCGTTGGCCAGGGCAATTGGCTTAAGGCGCTTAAAATGATTTCTAATTAGCCGGAAGTGGGCATAAAAAACTTGAGATAGGGTGAAAGCACTTGTTTACCTGCCGGGAATGGTTGTTTTCTTGGGGTTTTATAAGCTATTGATGTAATGCGATTTAAGTGACACTCTGTGGCAGTTGTAACAGTACAAAAAACAGTGCTTGATATCGGATATTTGAGGCAGAGACTTGATGTATTTGCTTATTGATTTAAACTTGACTAAAAAGAAAGGGTTCAAGGATGTAAAGTCTAATAAATAAGTGACACAACTTTTATAAATTATATAACTAGATCTTCTCAAATATATTCCTCAAAATTCCCACACTTGACTTAATAAATTACAAATCTTTTACATTTACATGACGCGCATTTGTCGCCGCTTTTCAGACTCCGCTCATTAGCGGCCCGAACGTGATGAGATCTGGGCTCTTGGCCCTCTTCGAATTGTGGCACATAAATTCCAATTATGTCAAATGTAATATTTTAATAAACACTTTCGCAAACGCCGAGAAAGGAAAAGAGAAAAGCCGCGGAGAGGAGACGACCGACGACCATAAATCTCGTGGCTCTCGGCGATGTCAGAACGGGCGAGCGGGGCAATTAATTAACGCCTCATTAAAACCAACCCAAGCGACCCAGACTGGCCAAAAAATAAGGAAAAAGTTTACCCAAACGCTGGCCTCGAATGTGGGAAAATGCTGGCCACTGCCGAGCTTTGTGTTTGCCAAACCATTTGGGCCAATCTCTATCTCGGCTACTGCTCTCACCTGACAGCTAACGGTCGGAATGGTAACACTAGGTAAGAGTGGAGATCTTACCAAAAGCTCAATTTAATTTATATATATTGCTATGAGAAATAACGAACATAATACAGACATTTGTTTATTGAAATTTTGAGAGGCCAAAACTAATTTTAAGAAATTATTGGAGGTAAAGACAGAACTAGATTCCTGCTAGCTAGTGTAACTCACCAAAGATCACTCCATTTTAGCTCCATTTCACCTCCAGTTTAGATTCAGATTTTGGCCTGGCCACGGACTTATCGATGGCTCAATCAGTCCGGCTGACTGGCTCACATAATGGCTTGATAAAGAGTTGGCAGGGAACGCCACCCAGCTCCCCTTGGCCAACTCCCAGTTGTAACATTGAAAATCAGCTCAAATTGCCATTAAGATTTTTCGGGCTGGCAAAGGTAGATAGCGCATGGCACACCGGGAGAGAGAGAGAGAGGGAGGGAGGGGCAGGAGTGCGGCAGGATAATGCAAAATGAAGTTGTTTTGTTGGCCAGGATTGGTTCGGTTTGCCTGCGCTGCTTCAAAGGGTTGCTACTACCCCCAACTCCTTGGTATCCTGGATTCCCAGGGGCGACATTTTGCGTTTTGGTTTATGCGTCAGATGGGCTAAAGTCAAAGCCAAAGCCAAAGCCACGGCAAAAGGAGCCGTCATTGTCTTGGGTTTCCTTTAGCATTTCCCCATTTCCGCTCCCTTTTCTCCCTATTTTTCTTTTTATGATTTCCATGGATAAAAAATTGCATTTTTAATTATCAGCTACGCGCCCGCAGGTTAGAAAACTAATTCCAAAGCAACCCCGAGATGCGAAGACTTCGTCGAGCTGTCTTTTGCCTTGAATTATATCAAATATCTGTGGGGAGAAGAGGGTTCAACCTGAGGGGGGATTAGACCTGGGGGGGGGGTGCTTTGCAGGGGCGTACCTTAATGGGCGCTTTTCCTACCTGCCTGCATTGATTTCCCTTGTAGAACATCGGCAATTATTGAACTTTCAACGGTGAAATTTGCATAAAAAGGTGCTCTAATTGAATCCGCCCCGGCAAAAGGATTTCCCTTCCATCGCCTAAAAGGAAAGGCAAGAAAATTAAAAAGGAAAAAAAAAGAAGGAAAAGCGAAGAAAATAGAAAAGCTGCTTTGGGTCTGGGCAGCAGGCAACTCCACCATAATAAGAAATTCAAATAAACCGCGCGCGCTGTCATCTTAAGCTATGCCACGCCTCCCACTGGCGCACGCCCCAAAGTGCCAACCTCCGACCAGGACACCCCTCGCCCCCGCCAGGATCTGCCGCCCCTCTTCCCAGCCAGCAAAGTGGGTTTGGCTAAACTCGAGCTTAGCTGATGTGCCATGGCCACACTTAACGAAAGAAGAGGGAACATTTTCTAATATTATTTGCCTAATTTATGTCTTAATATCAATAAGTGTAGAAATTATAATTAAATAAATTATTTTAATTCTGTATATAGTTTTTTTTTATAAACTTAAATCTGTATTTTATATCAAATCAACAAATATTTTCAGACAGTGCCGCCCGCATTGGTCCTTTGCCCCCCCGTTTCGTCCTGGCTCTTGTATGGATTCAGCTTTGGCTTCGGCTTCAGCTTCAGCTTCTGGTCCTGCTCTCGTCGTCGTCGTCCTTGCGCACTTTCCAGTCGACAGGATTTCTCAAAGATAAGGGAATTGCTCTGTCAAGTAAAGTGATATATGGTCCGAAAGGACTTCAATTTATACAATTTCTCTTATTTTTTCGCTACTTTTTGCGTTTGCTTTTTTCCCAGCTCCCTCCCACCCCGCTTGGAGCCCCTGTTTGTTGCCCTTTTTCCCGCAGTGTTGATATTGGGTTCAGCTCGAGGAGGATGGCCTGGCATTGGGTAGCAGGATTCTGGAGTTGGAGTCCCAAATTCCACCCGGCCCTCTCTCTGTGTGGATATTTTGGGGTCTGCTGCGTGCTCGACAAAAATGCGAATTTGCGAGTTTAGTTTATTTTTCTGCTTTTAGACAATTTTCATTTATTTGTTGTTGCCGAGAAGGGGTGAGGCGGCGGGGGGGTCTGGGGAAAAGGCAATACGTAAAATGGGAAAATAGGAATTCATGACCTTCGGTGTGTGCTATAATTTAATACACTACATCCAGAGGATACTTTCCGCCTCTCAGATGGAAGTGGAAAGCTGCGAAGGTCCCTCGATCTTGCAGATTAACTGGGGAAAAGCCAGCGATAAAGAAAAGCCCGAAAAAGTCATTAGCTAAAAAGAGTTAGTAGAGAAGAGAAGCGAATAATTGCTAAGAATTGAGAAATGGGTCTTGGATTTTTGTGAAATTAATTTGGGATGAAAATTTACAAAGAGAAATATATAAATTAATTTAAGGTAAATATAATAAATATACCAAACAATTATTTATTTACTTAACAAAATACCACATTTGTAAGTCCAATGACCTAATGCAATATTTATTCAAATAAGAAAACAATTTCACCTTTAAGACTCCTAATAAATGCTTAAATAATATATAAAAATATATATAAAAAAGACATCTTTAAAATGATAAACAAATAAAGACAATCTTACTGATGAAGAGCACTTGGCCAAATACATATTTTAATTTTAATAAATAAGCAAAATGGCGACTCCTAGATTTATGCGGCTCAGCCGGCGACGCCAATAAATGGAGTAGACGACAATAACGACCACATCCTGATGCCAGAGCTGGGGCGAGTGGATGGAGGACTCTCAGAGGCTGGGGATATGGAACCAATTTACGAAACGAAGGCAAAAAAGGCGGAAAAAGTCGCGACTCGTCTGCAAAGATGAACTTCAAATCGGGCGAAAAATGAATAACTTGCTAAGTGAATGGGAGCGGAGTCGCGGGTCGCGGCACCCTGGACTCGGCGTGTATATCCTTACACTCGCATCCTGGCTGGGCTTTTGGCGGGAAGGAGCTGAATGGAAACGGCAACGGAAAGGAAAGGATCTGTCAGCTGCAGGCCAAAGAGATGAGAGCCTGCAATTGACGGACGCATTGTGCGGCGGACTGTTTTAGGACTCAGCCAACAAAGGCGCCTGTGCTCGCGCAACAGGGGACATCCTGACCTGCCACCCCCTTGTGCACCCCTCCCAGCACCCTCCTCTCTCTTTCAGCACCCAAAACCGGGGTGACTGCTGCTGTTGCTGCTGCGATATTTCGGCCAAAGCCTCAAAACCATTCGATTGCTTTAAACGCAAAAATAAACCAGTGAGCCATAAAGACATGCAAACACTGGGAAAATGTTGTAAGATATTTTTAAAAATATTAAAATATTTATGAAATAAATATTAAGATAATCTAGAAATTACAAAAGACCAAAGAATAAGGTTAAGTCAGCAGTCTACTGATCACATGATTTAAGCATAAAATACAATTACAAGAACAACTGTTACAGAAAATGAAAACCTACTTTAAAACCTGTGTATTTATTGATTAAAAAACAACATAGAGTCTTGCTTTATTTTCTTACAATTTTATTTTTAGCAAAGTTACTACTATTTCCCCCAGTGCACATTTATATGTACATTGTCCCGTATGTATGATGCAAAGGATATTGTCGATGGCGCACAGACAACGTATTTGCGTTAAATTATAATTAGAATTTCTTTTTTATAGGCAATCATCTCATCTCCAGCCAGCAAAGGACGAGTGTGTGCGGGTGCCTGTTGTGTGGGTGTTGTGTGTGTTGTTTGTGTGTGCCAGCCGGCCTTTTGTTGTTGCTGCTGTAATGTGTCCTTGGGGCGTCGTTTAATTGCTTTTACCAATTTGATTTTCAAGTGCCATTAAGCCGGGCACGCCCCACATGCCACGCCCCCGCACTCCGCCCTTTGCTTCACGCAGGAAAACGAAAGCGAATTTTCCACAACTGCGAGTGTGGGGAGAGCGTTCAAGCACCGGAGGAGAGAAAGTAACGCGCGTGCTTCAATTAATTGGAAAATGAATGAAGCTCGCCAGTGCCACAGTCTCATTGTCTATTTTCGGGGGAAAACTGGAATGCGAATGCGGAAAATCGGAAAAGCGCGAGCCTCAATTGGTAGGAATGACAGTTGCAGCAACGCTGCTGCTGCTGCTGCCGTTGCTGCTGCGAAGCGAAATTCCTCTAGCCGTCGCATAATTAATGGCGTATGCTCGTGGCCCTCGGCGGGAAAAATTATTAATTGCCACAACTGGCAACTGTCGCCATGTTTGCCGTACACCGAACACCGAACTTTGGCAACCTGACGCTGTCGTCGCGTTGTGTTTTCAGCTGAAATCTGACAGCCGTCTGGGGTCCATATATCCCCGCAATATCCCCGCCATACATACGCGTAATCCCTGTCTCAGTACCTCATTCCGTATCCCAATCGGAGTCCCATATAACCATTCCCCTACCCATTCCCCTGCCCATTCCCATTCCCTCTGCCATGTCATAAGTCGTATGCAACACAGCGGCTAATTGTTAGCAGCTTCCTTTGCCGCTTATTAATAGAAAATTAAAGCAATTATCAGAATATGGCAAGGAGATCGACTGCCTGTGCACAGGAAGAAATATTTGTGGAAGTAAATATAACAAAGAGAGCTTTAAAAACAAATATAAATAGAAGTATAATTCAAATATTAAGGAGTATACTTAAGAACTAAGAAACTGACAAAGATTAATTAAAGAAATCTGTTAATTGGGAGGAAAATACTGATGAGGAAGTAAGGGCTCTCTTCTAGAGCTGCTAAATATTGAACCCTACATCAAGCTTGATGTAGTATCTGGTTGTGTTTTTGCCATTTAAATTATATTTTAAACTACGACTGCTCAGGAATCATGTTATAATTATATAATTAAAGTTAAGATAAACTATTTCCTGATCAAAAACAACCAATAACCAATCGTAATTCTCCAATTCTTTCTCCCAAAAAAAGGAATTCTTTTCTCCGTGTGCCCTTCATGAGTAATTCCACAGCCACATGGGCAGCAGCAACTCGCAACACGCAACACAAATGACAAAAACACAACAGCAGCAGCAACACCAAGAGCACGATGGCAACATCGAGGGCCACGGCATCGCTCCGTTGCATTTCGCATGAAATTAATTACTTTTGGCACTTTTCATTGAGCAAACACATTCTTTTTTGCCGCTCCTTCGGAATCTCTCCCCGACTGCTCCTGTTGTTTCATTCAGCGATCCCGAAATGAAAAATTGTTGTAAGAATTAATTACGCGCCAAACGCAGCAGCAACACCAAATGAAAACAACAAAAAAATAAGAATTGGAAAAGAAACTACGAAAAACAGGAACAACTGCAATCAGAAGTCGGCGAACAAATCATCATTGGCCCCGCTTCAAATGCTCGCCGAGCACTCAGGAATTCATTCATTTATCCAGTGGCACATCCATCGATATCCAGCTACATTTCAGCACTGAAAGAAAAGCCTAGGGAGCTTTTTAAGTTACTTTAAAATAATTAAAATTTATAAAAATATATATTTAAAGAGGATGTTGGTAGTAGATAGAACTTTTAATTGCTTTATAAATTAGGTAAACATTTTTTCTAAGGTTCAGCTCTTAATATAAGTTTCTTCCTGTGCCTTTGAGCCCCGATTCTGAACATCTATCCTATCCATCTCCGCTCTGGGGTCGGAACTTTCAATGCCATCTCGGACGCAGGCTAATTAAAGTGGTGTCCACCCACCGAATACTGCGTCCAGGGCATCCTACATTCACATCCCCATCCTTCAGGCAAGCTCTACAACTTGGTCAAGAGCCCAGCTCCAGCTCCAGCTCCAGCTCTCTCTTTCTCCTTCTTTCTCTCCGTGGAAGGTCTGTCCAGCTGTCTGTCAGCGCCTGACACTAACCCTGGCACGGATGGAGCTGCTGATGGAAGTGGAGATGCAGATGGACACGGAGATGGATGTGGAGAGCTGGACAGAGAGGAGTAGCCACCTTTTCGAGGCGCGGCGGCACTTTTGTTGCAACTCTTCCTGCGACTGCTTTCAATTTGCGATTTTTATGGGATTTTTGTTGCTTTCCGGATATAATATGGACATGATGCACTGAAACTGAAACCAAACTTTAGAGAGATATTATAATAAAATTAAGAAAATTAAAATATAAATAAATTGACTCAATAGCTTAAATGTGGCTAGTGACAAACCTATATCCTTTTCCCTTCATAATTAACCGTAGAGCATTTCCCTAGTCCCGCTTACCCAACATGAATCGTTCAGTATTATCCCTCATATAGCTATCCGATTTTACGAGCCAGCGGCTGACGCTTCACATATATTTATTAAGACTTAAGGCCGCACTTGAAGACTTTCTTCCCGGCCTCCTCAGCCCGAAAGAGTGGCTAAACCCTCGTCATAATTATATTTTTGCTTTACGGCCTGCAAAAGTGACCAGCCCACCGAAAAGCGACTTGAGCCGTGTGGGCCATAAAACAGAAACTGTTGCATAAATGACACCTAGAAAGGATGCCAGGATGAGGACGAGGGTGGGGTGCAGCAGCGGCAGCAGCCGGAGTTTATTAAAAGCGTTTTCCATTTTTGCCGACTCTCGGATGGAGGTGGGCCCCGAGCTTGTGTTTGGGTTCGGAAATAATTCAAATAAATTGACAGCCGCACATTACGCAATGGCAATGGCCACGTTGCTGCAGCAGCAGCAGCCGAAAGTGCAGCGTTGCACTTTTGAAATGACCACAAAAACACGAAACCCCTCGGGCTATGGCAGTGCAACATTTCGGAGGGGGAAAGGGAGCACCAGAACGAGAGCAACACGCACTGAGAATGCAGAGACAAATCTAATTGCCGAATGCAGTCGATGCGAAAGTGCAAAATCATGTCAACAGCAATTTTCCATTGTTAACTGTGTGTTGGCGACACACCGAGCAGCAGCATCAGCAGCAGCAGAAGCAGAGAGAGGGATGGCAGCAGGGACGCCGAAAGAGACGGCAAGATAGAGAGCCAGCTAAGTGCAATGTACGTATACTTGATTATGGTTTTATTATCATCAGGCAGCGACGGCTGACTGCCTGGCTGCCAGCTCCTCTTAGCCATTTCTTTGGCTAATTTCGTGGCGAATCCCGGGCACTTAAATTTGAAAACTAAACCCAATCCCCAGGCGCCCATCCAGGCCATCCTTGGCATCCTTTGCCATCCTGCGATATCGCAGGAAAACAGCAGCAGCAGAAGCTGAAGCAGCAGCAGCCAAGCACAGATTGCCACGTACAACTTAATGCGGTCTAAGTGCAATAATATTACTTTACTTCATTTATTTTGCGCAAAAATATAACAAAGATGTGACAGCCTCGAAGAGGAAGAATGGGGTCTCAGCTTGGAGCCAGGGAAGCGTTGGAGGCAAGGACTAAGAGAATGCCAAGACGATGGCAAACAAGGAAGTTGCTGATGTCGATGTCGCTGCGGTGCTACACTGGAGTAAAAAATTATGCATTAGTTGGAACTATTTTAGAAATTATTTAGCAGGTTATGATACCTTTTTCAAGCTGTTCTTTATGAATACATTTTAATTATTTCCCAAAAGTTTATGTAGGAACATTTATAGATGGGAAGGTTCGTTTTTCACATGCTTTGACTGCTTAGAGAGAAAGGTAATACTCCAATCCAAGGCTTTATTTTATTTTAATTATCTAAATTCCTTTAGTATCCAGAAAATCCCTATTTTCTCCCAGTGCTTAGTTGCTGGTTATAGTTGCTTCTGCTGCTTAAACTGAAACTGAAGCTGGAAGCTGAGCACGCAATAATGATGATGTCATTGTCAATGCTAAAGCAACAACAACAAGAACACCAAGAACAAGAACAACGACAACATCTACAACAATGTCACTCTGGCAAGAACAACAAATGTGAAAGCAGAGCAGCTGTAACTGAATTAAGCATTAAGTGCGGATATATAAACAACCCCACCGAAAAATCCGTCCATGTGTGTCTCATCTCAGCTCTCAGCAGCGTCTCATCCCGTAATGCTGTGTGTGGGTTGTGCGGGATCTTGAGAATATATATATGTACATATATAAATATATATCCCGCAGAAGGGGACTTCAACGGAAGGAAGCATCAAATAAAATGCAAGCCACAACTGAAACAGCAGCATCATCATCATCATCATCATCATCATCGCCTACGGTTGTTGCAGCTCTCGAGTTGAGGCAGCCAAAAATATGCAAAGATTTTAAGAAATTATTATAGTGACTTTTATAATATGGAACAACAACAACAACAAGAACAACAACAAAAAGAAAACAACAATTTGTTGACATGCGCACACATTCTCGGCCACAGACATTTTGCAATTGTTGTAAAGTGTCCTGTTCTTGCGAGACTGCAACATTTTCCTTTAGTTTTCAATATAAATTCTATTGTGCGGCGTAGCTACATCTGCAGTATAAAACTTTCCTATTTGCAATACACTCATGTTTTAGTTTTCAATGATGCAAAAATCTTACACACCCCCCTGGAATATAATGCACTGAGAAATTTATATATATTTTATACGATTTTAGAGATTGGGAAACTGAAAGTTAAGGATAAGAACATTGTGACCTTTTCGAAATAGAAATTCATAAGGCAATACCTACAAGGTAACCTTAATATTTTAGACTATTTCTTGAAAAAATATCTATTAATAAAACAATTTTAATTGTAAATCTGGTATTTAATGAAGATTTGACCCTTATAGTTTCTTATATTTTCTCTCTCTGCACTTTCATTCAAATGTATTTTTCGCTTTTGGCAGCTAAAACTGACAGTGGGCGTTGGCGAGGGCGTGGCAGGCGTGGCGGCCTGCATTGACAGCATTTATATAAATTCTGCTGAAAGGTTCTCGTCCGAGAGAAGGACACAGTACACACACTGCACACACACACTGTGCGAGTGTGAGTTCAAAATGCAAAGAACAGCCATTTTTGATTGCAGTTAAATGCATTAAATTTGATTGGTCGTACATGGGAGTTTATGTGCACATAAGCGTTATATATTGACACATAAGTAGACTGTCTTAGCGACTAATTCAAAATTAAATTGCTTTTCGTTTGCGGCATTTTATAAATAGGAAGATAGATACTGGAGAGGGAGAAAGCATTTTAAATAATTGAATTGGCTAGGCAGAGTAAAATGTGCCTAAATTAATTGGAAATCTCACTTCGAACACACAGTAAGGCATAAAACTCAACCCGATCCAAGAAGGCACCCGAAAGATGCCCACAGGCACACTCCGGGAATCTGGGAATCCGGTAGTCCCAAGATCTCTCGAGTGGCCCATAATCTGATCATTTAATCTGCATTGGAAATCATTATACGCATTAAAGTCAAGCATCCCGAAATCGGAATCGCAGACAGCAAGCCCAGCCCGCAGATGGAGCAGCAGCAGAGGCAGCAGAAGCCACAGAAGCCACCGCGGAGCAGCACCACAGCCACATCCCCAGCCCCAGTCCCAGCCCAGCATCATATATGGACCATAATTTATGCCCGCCGATTGTTTCGAGCACATTCGCACACTTCACAATCTGTTCGAGTTACATTTTTATTGACAAATTGCGTTGATTTTTGCGCTGGCGGCGGATGAGGGCCCTTTCCAGATTTTGTATCTCTCTCTCTCTCTCTATATATATCCCCATATCTGGGCCTGCAGGCAGGCCGGCACATCGATGGCACTTCAAACTGCAAACGACCGGAACTAGCAATTGTCAATTTGATGACGCCGAAGCTGGATGCTGGATGCCTCCCGCGCGGAACAAAACACCGCCGAAACGAACTGAGCCAAACCATCGACAGCTCGACAATCAAGCAAACAAATTCAATTATGTAAATGCAGACATCAGCACGGAGCCGGCACAGATACGGATACCAGATACAGATACAGATACAGCTGCCGAGAGACACTGGGAAATTATGCCAGGAACGTACGTACGACGGGCATATAGTAAGTGGGACAAGTACACGCGACATGCCGCGATGAAAGTGCAAAGCCAATCGAGACAGAAGTCAGCCCCATGACATATTGAAGCTGTCCGTTTGTCCGCCCACGCGAGCCACGGCCAGCGGGAGGACGTACAACGGACAACGGACAACGGACTATGGACAGGCGGACACTGGACCAACGGACACTGGTACAACGGACAACGAACAAATGAAACAGTGGCCTCTGGACACACAGAAAAATAATTAGAATTTTCTTACAAAGTTCTATTAAACATTTATTACAGTTTAGGTAAAAGTTTTGATATAAAAATTAAGAGAATATAAAAAAAGTATTCGTAATCGGATAATGTACAGATTTATTCCTTAAATATCCTTAGACATTTATGAAATTCATAACAATAACGTAGCTATATTTCCAATAAACTTAACTTACAATCTACCTATCTTAACTTTAAGAAATTCTTTTCTGTGCATTAAGCAAACGGACAGCATCCAGCTGAGAATATCCGACACTGGCAGTGCACTAAATTTTTCATTGAATCAATTGTCAAAACAAAGTTTTGGATTGTCGCCACACGAAGATCTCAGAACGCGGAGCAATGCCGCGCCGCGCCGTTCGTGGTGTTACTTTCAATTGAACTTAATTAAATTTGTAAGTGAATCTAGTGCGGGCCAGGCGATATCGTCTGGCTTTTCCAGCTGCCCCGCATTCCGGATTCCCCAAGTGTCCCCCAGTCGCAGTCCCAGTTCCAGTTCCCCGTTCTCAAGCCCACTCCAAGTGCATGCGGCATTGTCTGGGGCGACAATTTACATAATTTAAGTCATTTAAATTATCCGAAAACATTTCAATTCCAGCTCTCTCTTACTCCACTTGACGCCTACGCCATTGTCTGGCCGTCTGAATGATTTTGCGATTATGCAAAGTGCATTAATGAGCCTCGGACCTCTCAGCTATATAGCATAGAGATATATATGTCCTAGCTCCGGGCTATGTCTGAATGAATAGAGCCACGGCTGAATGAATGAGCGACTGACTCAATGGATGGCTTGAATGGATGGCTCTCGCCGGGATATCACATTACAGGCCAAAGACAATGGCTAATGCTGTTAAATAGATTTTTGTCCAAAGGGAACTTGGAGATTCGATGCCAATGAATGCGGAATTAGCGAGGTATAAAGGGAGAGCTATATCCAAAGAGGAACTGGAGATCAACCCTCTATAAATTTAAATATAATTCTAACTAAGATTTCTATATCAGTATTAGCTTTTCTAACTTTATGGTAAATTCCTGCTAGAATTCGTTTCAGAATAACTTCGAAGACTCTTTTTGACCCTTTAAGCCGCTCTTACCACCCTCTTTCTCGGTTCCCCCTCAGCAAAAGAGCAAATCGAAGTAGCAAGGCATTCTCCCCCTCGGAACAGAAAGAAATTGCTCATAATACGCTCGCACCTGCTTTGATCTGGCCGGGCATTTAACCCAATGCCGATGCTGATCCCACTTAAGACCCCGGCTGAACCCGCTGAACCCGCTGAACCCACGGCTCAGGCCCAGGTCGCACTTCCTAGAGAAGATACGCGCCGGCGATGATGCCATAAAGGAGATAAACCCGTCGCATAAAATGGTGTCACATATGCGCAACATTAATCTGTTTTGAAATTATAAAAGTGGCGGCGAGTGCGCTCGGCAACAAAGTCAGGGCGGGTGAAAAAAAAAAATACGAAATTAAAATAGCAACCCGACCAGGCCCAGGCCCAGTCCACGGGGGATGAGATGAGTAGAGGGCTGTGGCTTTGTAAGCGCAGTTTACAATGTTTTCGCTCCCAAATCATATTCATATGCAAAGCGAGGCAGTACAATGGCACAAGTAATGATGCCAACACCGAGCGTGACATTATAACACTCGGAAAAAGGGAGCAGGGAAAAGGGATGTGGATGAGGATGAGGATGAGGAGTAGGGTGGCAAGCAGCGGGGAAAACAGGAACAGGAGGCAACAATAACGAGGGAATTACGAGCATCAAAATGCGCAATGAAAATAAATTAAAGTTTTAAAAACAAAGTAGAGGAGGAAAGGATATAGTGTTGCGACTATGAGATACCTGATAGGTTTGAGAACCTGAAAAGAAAAGAAGCACTAAAAATAAATATAAATATAAATGTAATGGTAATAATTAAATAATAAGCTAAGAACATTTCGAAAAAAATAGTCCCTAAACAACTAGAAATCTTGTTCAAAATTGGTGGGATCTTTGAGTTCTTTGTTGTAAAAACGGTTATTGAAACTTGAATACTTTTTCAATGTTAATGGTTTCATTTTTGATATTATTTTACTATCCAAATTTCATAACTTTTTAATATACCCTTCTTTTACCCTGTAAATCCAGGGTATAACAAAAAACAACAGCCAGGGGATGTCCTCTGCAATTGTACACACAATTTAAAGAACTTTGTGTAGGTGGACACAACACAAAGTTTTTTCCTGTTTTTTTATTCTGTTTTTTTTTGTTACTGTATTTTGGGGGAAATAAGAAATTTGCATAAATTGACAGCAGAAATTTTTATACGCCACCGCATAATGACCACTCGGAGCAGCTGTAAACAGGTCGTAAAAGTAATTACAGCCGCCGACAGACAGACTTGTGGGTGGCATATCATAAAGTGTAAGTGTAAGTGTAAGTATGGCCAGAAATGGGGGTTTCTACGAGTGGCCGGCCACTAATTATAGGCAACGTAAATGCAACTAATTTTCACACTTGGAAAATGATTAAAACTCCATTTATCTGAGTGTGTGTGTGCCTGCGAGGAGCAACAGCGTGAGATCCAGATCCTAGGGAGAGGCCAGCCACCAGCTCGACACCTTGGCTAATTAATATTAATTGAATTTCTTGGTCAGCCAGTCGGTCGGCGGTGCGTGGAAATCCACGCAGCTGTTGTCCGTTAACGGGTGCCACTCGATTGGCAGAAGCGCATTAGCAGTGGATGCCAAAAAAAAATTAGGGAAAAACTGGCCCTCTAACAAACCAATGAAGTGGAGAATATCCCGGGTATTTGGAGACGCACTGCAGGAAAATATATCTAAACTAGTTAAAATATAAAATAACAAAAAATTTAGCTAATTTCGAAAAAACCAAAGATTTATATCCTTATGGGATTATGAAAATCTATCATAACTCAGCCAAAAATGCCTTAATTTCATATAAGAAAGCTTTTTTATGGTAGTTTTTGTTAAATTAACAAACTAGCATATTTCGTTTTTAAAATTATACAAAAAAAATATTTTTTGAATTTTTGAAAAATAGAATAATGTAACCCCTTATCAAATTTTGAAAAAATTACCAAAATTTTAGTTTCTTGTCGACATATCTAGTTCGATTCGGCTGTTGATGCTGATAAAGAATATATATGATTTATAAGGTCGGAATGGACTACTTCACTCTTTTGCAAGCTTCTGACTACTTCCAGAGTTGAAAATACTTTACTTACCTTATTAAAATTTTACCTTTTATTTTATCAAGATTTCCCTAAACACACTTAATTTTTTTCAGTGCCTTGAACCAAAAGAAGTGCATTTAGTTCACACCAATACGAAACGCAAGGCTAATGCCGTCTCTAAACGATCACGAAACCGAAAGCCGGGCGGGCGGAAGTCGAGCAGATGAAGCGTGCTTCGCACGAACATTTCGGGGCAATTATAGTTCAATTATATCGGTCGAGAGAGCGCCAGGCGAGAGATATATATTGACCATCGGCCATCGGTCGCTGGGAATGGCACGCAACGGTCAAGCGGGGTCAGCGTGGAGTTTGAGCCCGGCTGACAGCTGGCAAATTGCGAGAGGAGGACCCATGTCAGTTGTCAGGACAGCAGGACCGGGACAGCAGCCAGGATCTCCCGCAAGAGGTCAAGCAGTGAACCCGTTAACATATCCATATCCCCGTATGATTTAAAAGAGGTTTTCGGGCTTGGTTTTCATAATCTTTTATTTCATAATTTATTACAATTGAAAATTATGTTCAATATTTCTGTTCTCATATTCTGTTTTTGTTTTTGCTTTTGTTTTATTTTAGTTTTTTTTTTTTCTCGACCTTGTGGTTCCCTCGTGGCTTCGGCCACTATCTTTCGATTGATGGCGCCCAACACGGTGCGGGGAATCAGGAATTCGTTAATTGGTTTTTAGTTCTTTACATAGAAGCTTCAATTAGTTAATTAGTTTAATGATACTGTTTCCTTTCAATATATTTATATTTAATTCATTCTGGCCTTTAAGTCTAGCAATTTAGTTAAAGTTAATTTTTACACGCACAAACATTTATTTAATTCAATTCTCCATATAAATATATTTATAGTTTTTTTCGTTTTTTGTTTACTTCAATGCTTTGTTTTAAGTTATTGATTTAATTCTTGCATCGAATGGAGTTAGCTCTCCCCTTCTAACTCCTATGCACTTGCTCGCTCGCTCGCTCGCTAGCTCTCTCTCTCTCTGTCGTTGGAGTGCCTTTTGTCTATTTCTACCTCTTTCATTCTTCTTGGTTTACTTGATGCTGTCGCGTGGGTAAGTTGTATAAACTGTGGTTCTCTCTTTCTATTTCTTGTGCTTTAGTCTATGCTCAGGGTTGCATTTCCTCCTTCTTCTCCATTTAAGTTTAGTTTTATACTTAGTTTTATAATTTATAATTAGTTGTAATGTACTTAAGTGTGGTGATCTATGCAAATGTTGCGAATTGTATTTACAGTGTCGTTCTCTAAATGGGAGTTATCAAAAATGTACAATATTTATTACATACATTACACTCGAATATTTTAATTTATAATCGTATTATCCATCGGAATAATCATAATAGTAATTAATAATAATGTTGCTGCAGCACTTCTTAGTAATCATATTCATAATATTTACGGCGTATACATTAAAGTTTCGAGAAAAATCACATTTTAATTTAAATTCTGACACGAAAATGATCTCAAACGTAAAAAGCCTCCCTCCTCCGTATATAGTACAATGCGTATTATAAATCGTATAACTCATTAATATTGATTGTGGGTATTTTATTGCGAAATTGCCTTCGTGTTTATATTTTTTTCCCCTCAAATCAATTTTCAATTTACAAGCCTTCGTCGCTCCGAGGGGGCGGGACAGATAACTCTCGAGAAACTCTGGCCAGACACTATATATCCCCGATCTGCGAATACTGAGAGAGGGGCATATAAAAGAAGCTCATACAAAATACTTGGAAATTCTCCCGGATTTGTTCCCCAAATCCAGCCATATTCCTGGTTGCCTTCGAGATACTATCGACCCGCCCCCGTCTCTCGGTTCGACAGCAGTTGGTTCCGTTTTCTTAAGCCATAGTGTGTATGATAGGTATATATACTAATCGAGATTTATTAAAATTTAGTTAGGTATAACTATGTTTAGTTTATGTTCTGTATATAGACTCGTATACATCATTCGTTCCTCCTCCAATCGGTTTTCTCATTTAAGGCGTTCTGTACAATTTGCGTTTAAACGTTTCTCAAGTCAATGGTTGTTGTGTCGATTATTTAACTACTTCATATATATATATAGTCTAATAAATTACTAGCGATGCGTACTCGTACTCGTATATCGTATAGTTTTCTGTTGTATAATTGTGAAAATGTTCAATTTACCTTCAAATTCAATTACAATTTCTCAATTACAGCTGTTTGCGGCTAGCAAATTGGTTGTAAATAAATTTATCGCTTCGCTCGTTTAGGTGCAAAAAATTCGCATAAGGTTTTTCATTCTTGGGGGATTCTTAGAGAAGTTCGTATACATTTTTTTCGAGTGATTGTTTCGAGTGTAGTCAGTGAGTAGATAGATGTGGTAAGTAGGTGTGTCTGCCAAAGAAATGTGTGCAAAGAAGCTCAAGTTTCGGCTAAATAATCCATCTTGATTCGCGTTAGGTACTCGCTTTCCGCACTAATAGTTAATAAATTCCAAACTGAATACTTAAAGTTCGATTTGTTGCCCTCTGCAATTACGTATATTCGTTACCATTTAAGATTAATCAGATTCACAAGCAATGTAAATTCAATTCAGTTCCTTAGCATGTGGCGCGTGTGTCTGCCAAAAGATCGAATGCACAAAATAATGAGGGAGATATATCTCTTGGAGAATATCTCTCTATCCCAGGATATATATTCGACAAAATCATAAGTCCTTGCCCCGCTGTAAGAAAATGATGTGTTCACAAAACCAAAAGTCAAATAAAAACACAAACAAAGGGGTTATTTTTTCAAATATTTTCTCATATATGCATTTTGTTGTTTTCATCAATAAATCATCTCTCGTACAATTCTATTCTCTTGCTCGGTGTTTTTTTGTTTGAATTAGTTAAATTTAAGTCATTAATTAAGTAAATGTAATAATAATAATAATAGTTAACTAAGGATTAACGCATACAAATTAGAATACATAAATAAAAGTACAGTTTAAACGTAAGCATAATTTATTATTAATATTACGTATACATATTCAGAGCTATGTATGTAAATATGCCTATGCCATTATTTGTATCGTATTGTTTGTATCTCGCATTAAATCCATACATATATATATATATATTTATATATATATTCAAATCGGTCCGGTCCGCGTGTGCTTCAATTGGAAAATAATACTACAAAATCCGCACGCTCAATAAAAAAACGTTAAAACAAATTCCATTCAAATCATAGGTCTCCTTCCTTAAACTTTCTCTCTTTCTTATGTTCTTTTTTTTGTAAAAATTAAATTCCATTTCGTTTTTACTTAAGTGTTGCAAGGCGTAAAATTAGAAAACAATTCAATTTATTTAAATTAATCGTCTAAACGTAGGTTATATAGTAGGTTGGGGGTACGGGTAGGGATAGGGGTCCTATTGCCTAAACGTAGAATTATATAGTGTTTCCTTTATCGATTTGCTTTGTATGTACATATACGTTGGGGTATATAGAAAACAAACTGACTTGTTACATATAACTAAAATGAAACTAAGAACTAGCAAACATTCTCGCAAATTAAATATAATATATTCAAACTTCTATCGAATTTCTGGCTGCACTTTAACTTCGGGGCTGTTTTTTTTTTTTTTTCTCTAAATTCAAACTATAAAATTTATTCAAAAGTGGCTTAAATTTCGGGGGATTTTTCTGCTGTTCGGCGCCTAAATTCATGCTTTTAAATTTTAGTTTCGCAGCTTCGAACATAAAAATTTGCATTTCAATTTGTGTCTCTGTCTCTGTGTGTGTGTCTCTGTGGTCTGTTCTGTGTGTGTGTGCTTGTTTGAGAGTGTGTGAGTTCTGGTTTTATTTTGTTTATTTAACTTATAGCTAAGCGTTTCATTTTTGTTTATGCATAAATATCTTTTCTTGTTTTTACTTTTCCCATTTTGTTATTTATGTTTTTGTTTCTTTTTTTGTTTTATGTTTTTTAGGTATACACAAATAGTTTCTTTAAAATTTCTGCTTGTTTTTAATTTGTTGTAGTTTCTGCTGGTGTTCTTCTGGTGTTCTGCTACTGCTGTTGTTGTCGCTTAGCTAACCTCATCATTGTTGTTGTTGTTCTTTGCTTGTGTGTGGATTACATGACTGATATTGCATTTGGGATTGGATTGGACAGGACGAGGAGCAGCCTCAGCAGCAGCTCCTTGCCACTCCCTCTCAGATTTAGGTTTCTCTCTTACGTTTTGTATGTGCTTTTTGCTTTTTATATTGGTTTTTATTCTGTTTGTTCAGCTCCTCTCTTCCAGTTGTTGGTAGTAAATTTAAGCTATGATTTTGGCTTGATCGCTTCCGGTGCGCCCCGAGGGGCCGAAGGATTACGAGGATTACAAGTGCTGGCCGTAGTACTCGGCGGGCGGGTAGTGCGGATAGCCCTGGTGGAAGCCGGGATCACCGGGCGGACGGTGCATCATATGCGCCTGGCTGTCCATCATGTAGCCCATGGCATCATGGCCATAACCGGAGGGACCTGGATGCGGTGTATAAACTGTGCGTGAGTCACCAAGAAAAGAGAGAGAGAAGAAAAAGATGCACATAATTAGAAATTGCGTTTTGAATTGGATTATTGTTATTGGAAAGTAAGTGGGGCGGGCATCCTTGTTAGGGACATACACCCCGCTTAATTCTTAACTAAATCAGCGCAGATTTCATAGTTATGGATATTTTTCAAGGGTCAGAGTGATAGTTACCTGCTCGGTTGGATTGATCGATCATTGGCTGGACGATTCTTCGCCGCGCATTGATGAACCTGTAAAGAGATTAAGAAAACAAGAAGGTTTAGTTATAATTTTATTAAGAAATAATTGTTATAAATATATATTTAATCCCCCTAAAAATCCCCTCAAAAGTCTGCTCCTTCGCTCTATTTCCTGCTACCAACTACTGTTCGTAAACCCCTTTAATTAAACACAACCGAAAACGAGGCATGAATTATGCATGAATTGGTCGGGATTTGTGGCGGAGCCGATGCCGCTGCTTTATGTGGGCAACTTAGCCATAAACCAAACCAAATCTCCAAGAGAGTCACACTTTTTGCGGCCCTGCAACGGGGCCAGATCAATGGGCCATGCCGACTTTGGTTATGATTGTCGTTTAATAAATGCAATAAGAAATAATAAGCAGCAACCGGCCAGCCGTTGATCCGCAGGATCAGTGGCAATACCACAAAACTACAAACAAAAAAATCACAAAAAAACAAAGACAAAACGAGGAAAATGATTAAAGCAAAAAGCCGACAGAGCAGAGTGACAGTCACTTGCCTTGCGACGATGTTACCCACAGACTTTGACACGGCCTTTAAAAAAATATATATCAGCCAAACAGCGAAGCCAACACGGCACAAAAAAAAGCATCAAATACGAAAAAGGAAAAGCATCAGAGGAATCAGTTGCAGAATGCACTGAAAAAAAGAGGGGAAGCTAAGTTCGTGAAGCAGAAGTTTGACTGCTCATCAAGAATATATATGATTTTTAGGGTCACTAACAATTCCTTCACTGAGTAGAGAATTGAGTTGAATTACAGAAGTAAAAACTCCATTTTATTTATTTTTTATATTATTTTTTCCTGTGTCAAACACACAGATACAGGATACAGCTACTCGCATTAGCCAAAAACCAAGTTTAGCCGAGGTTAATGCCCTCTCAGAGCCCCAACTTCAACTCCTTCTCAAAAAGTGCTCGCCCTCCTTTTGACTTTTCAATTTGCAGTTCGTTTGGAGCCTGCTCTCACTCTGCTGCCTGATTTCAGCTCATTTTAGGGCGGAAATTGTTGCAACGCCCTGAAATCGTTTATCAAAACGACAAAATGGAATTGGAGTTCCGTTCTGGCATATATAGAGATTTTTTCAGGAGCAGCAAGAAGCGAGGCTTGTAAGCTGCAAATCGATTTGCCCGCTGGCCGCTGCTCAGTTGATTGGAATGATTGCAGTTCTGAGGGGGAATGAATATCTGAATCTGAAATCGGAGCTATAAGGAGCTATAAGCTATCTGCCGGGCAGAGTGTTATATTAGCAGATTTGGCCGAGTTATTTATGTACTTTGGGCCATAATTATAACTTTTCCATCTGCAGCTGTAACTAAGCGTTAATATTTAAAAGTTCTCGCAAGAAAGTGAAACTTTTTCGATTACCAAAGTTACTTCTGCTGTCTGGCCATCTTATTGGGTGTTAATGGACTTTCTCCGGAGTCCTTGTGGCTGGTCATTTGAATGGCTGACTCTTAGGCTGAGTTGCTTCCTTTTTTTCCGCCTCAAATTGCGCAAAATAAATACACATTTAGAGAGAGAAAGTCCTGGGTCCCCTAAGGATTAGACGACTCCTGGAAATCCTCCCAGAGGCCAAAAGCAGAAAGGTGTCGCGTTTGCCCGCCTGCCCATAAATAACCAAAAGTGTCAACATTTTATTTTCTTATTTTTCCTTCTCTTCTCCCTCGTGCTCATCTCTATTCCCAGGATTGCCCTGTCTCTGGGTCCTGCGCTCTGGCAACGCAGCGTTGCGTGCCTAAGCGAATCGGAAGGACAGAAGGTCCTTTGGCCACTATTTGTTAATTTGCAGTGTGCTTCGGTGAGCGCGAAATTCAATTTAATTGAGCTGAGTGCCTGCCAGCAGGAGCAGCTCTCACACATTTCTCCCCGGATTTTATTATGGCCTCTGTCGCTATCCCTGTCCCTGTCCATGTCCATGTCCCTGTCTCCCGGCTTAAAAGCATTCCTCGAACTGCATAAAAGATTCAGCAGGCGCTTTTAACTTGCTCCCAAGCTTTTCCATCTCAGCTAGTCCAAGTCCAAGTCCGAGTCCAAGTCCGAGTGTATCTTCTCGTATCTCTCAGTCTTTTCCTGCCGAGTGTCAGGTTCTGCCGGCTGTCGCATAATGTGCAAAATTTGATGAAGTTGCCGTAGTCAGCCGCCTAATGCACTTTGGTATCCTAGGATTTCCATTCCCAGTTACCAGTTACCAGTTGTGAGTCTGCTGGTCCCCCTCTTCCTCTGCTGAGGCAGGTAACAAGGCCCATAACTTTGTTTTGGCCACATTCTTTTGCACCACCTTCGGGCAGGTTCTATTTCCTTGTGGCAGCGTGGGCTGCCATGTAAATTTGCCTGGCCTGCTGTCTGCTCTGGTTTTTGGTTTTAGTTTCGGGTTTTCGGTCGGCAAATAAAGCGTGTGAGTAATGGACAGTCCAAGGGGCATCTTTAACCATATTATGATGTTGTGAGTAAGGCTGGAGATAGCCGATCTCCTGGCATATACTTATGTGATACAATCTTGGTCTTTGGATATACTCACCAATTATTCACTTGCAGTATCGTTAGGCCAGTGTCCTGGGCCAATTGTTTCTTCTGGTCTTCGGATGGGTAGGGATGCTGCAAATAATAAAAATAATTTATTAATTAAGTTGATTTTTTATACATAAAGTTGGTATTAAATTTTTGTGAGTTGCTGGCTAAATCCCTTAACTGCCAAGTGTACAAAATTTACAATCTATCTACCAAAACTGGCCAAACAATCGATCAATCATTGCCGCAATAAAACCGAATGGGAACCTGTCACCCCGCAACACTGCACTTGAAACGCAGCGTTTTTCGGGTGTTTTTTTTTTATATTGTTATCAGTTGCAGTGCCTCCGCCTTATCAGCAGTGCCACTCAGCAGTGTCCTCAATTACCAGAGAGGGGTTCTTTTTTTCGGGAATTTGGAGTGCATTGGGAGCGCGTGTCTAGCGCCAAATGGGCAAACAAAAGCCACCCTGGAGTCGTCCACTTCCCCATAAATCTTGCGGCCGAACCGCCGACACAGTGGCGTCAGTGAGTAAATAGTTCGAGTAAAGTGAAAGTGCCACTCCCCCTTAACGCCTACCAACTACTGCCTTAACCCTCTATGTATAGCTGGCCAGCAGCTAATCTAATCGACGGCCTGGCCTGGCGCTTATTACAATTTGTTTTATTTGCTTAGTTGTTGTGCACTTTGTGTTGACTCAACGATTCCGATCGCAGCACAAATTCACTTTATTAATGCTTGTTTTTGGTGAATGCACAGGGAAAAAATAGGAAGCAGTCATGTTAAATGATTACAAATCACAAAAGGTAGGAATTTACATTTCATATTTAGCAGAAATCAAAAGCAAATAAGATTATTGGTAAGTCACAAGTTATTGGTCTCTTTAAAACATATTTTTTGTGTCAAAAATACCTCTTAGAAAATGTTTAAAAGCTTATACTCTCTTTGAAATATTTTAAAATTTAAATTTAAATATTTTCCCCGTGTAAAAAGGTACTACAAAAGGATTCAGCCAGTCACCTGGCTGCTGTCAAAAAATGAATTCTAAGGATCTCTCTACCTTTCTGTTTGGCGGAAGTTCACGTCAAATGGATTTGGCTTTGTTTCGCCCCTCGAAAAAAAAAATCGGTATATTTTTGTGCGCGTGCTCGAAGGAAGGAAGGAGCGCAGGACCAAGGAGCCAGGCAGCCTTTGTACTTAACCCCTCTCAGCCAGCCGCAATCGTTTCCGGCAGCTGTGGGCGGTTCCAGCTTTTTGGCACTCGTCACCCGTCTCGTCCTTTCGATAATTTTGATTGTAGGAGAACAAGAAGAGAAGGACATTCGGCAAATGCAATTGCTTCGAAATTTACGTAGGGCCACCGAAAAATATATGAACTGTCAATTATATATACACATGAACATGGCCCGGGGTTATATGTATAAGGCGGGGCCCCGATTCCAATCCCAATCGAAATGTGCAACGCTGCACATCCTTGTCTTGGTCTGCGTCTGTCTGGCCTTTCTGTACATGTCCTGTCTGTAATGCAATTTAGTTGCCGTTGTTGTCCTGCACACTGTAAGGCTTGGCCTGGCTTGCCTTGGCTTGGCCCCGACTTGGCTTGGCTCTGCTCCTTAAATGCATTTGCCTTATTGTTTGTGTTTAATAAATTTTAGCCGCTGTCCTGTTGTTCTGCTGTCCTGCCCGCCGCCAGCAATATTTGTTTGCTGTCCTGTCGAGGCCAGGACTTTCAGGCTGACACGCCCGCACCTCCGACAACAACAACAAATACGAGACAGGGACAGGGAGAGGGAGGTAGCTACCAAATACGAAATACTATATGAAATTTGCGTATTGACAAATAAACGTAGGAGCCATGTAAATACAATGGACATGCCAATGGCCATGTTCCTCATCCTGCCCGTGCCTCGTGCATGCATATAAAATGTTCAAGAAGTCAGAAGGCATAAATTACATGCAGGTAAATTAAAACGGAATTTATAGCATACTTTGTGGCGCACATCTATTTACAGAGATGGTTTTCCCCCGGATCTAAAACGGATCTAGGGGTTGGGTCAGGTGCTGCTCAGATGCAGGTGGAAGAGCTTGTTATTGATTTGATGTTGCGGAGCCAAACAAGAGCCGAGACATCTGGCCATAGCAGGGACAACTTTGTGGTTGTCAATGGTAAGAAAGAATGGGTTGCCAACGGGGTATAATTAACGGAGCCAAGAAAACGATGGGAATAACATATATTTCGGATTTTATGGTCAGGAAATATAAGTTTATTTAAAGTCAGGTAGAAGTTTTCACAAGTTTTTGCTAAGTTTATAAGTTTACTTAGTTTTTCTGATGAGATACTAAGATTTCTTTTGTATTATATTCAAAAGAGAAATAAACAAAGTATTTACTTTGAATTCTAGATTACGTAAACTTGCCTTAGTTTCTAGAATTAATATTATCAACTATTTAATATTATTTACTATTACAAAAAACTTTGATAAATCCTTTAAAGGAAAGTCAAAATATATAAAAATAAATGTAAATTTATGATAATGTACTTTAACAACCAGGTTATATATCTTTCTTGCCGTATTTAGGTTGAGGGCTTTTTTATATTCAAAAGAACAAATAACTTCTAGACGTGTAAATGTAAAGATATACAAGAATTTCACACCGCACTGAAGTAATTTACAGAGACAGAACGATTTCTCAACTAACTAAAAATACGACAGACTTCCCCCGAAGACCAAGATAATCCTTTTGCATATTTCCATATAAATACCTCTTGTTTGCAATGGCTCCGAGGAGAGCTCAGGTCAAGTTCGTTGACTTGTCCGACTCTTCGGGGATCAGGAGTGCATATATGTATGTACATATATCATTTGCCAGAGAGCTTTTCTTTCAACGCCTACGCTTTTTGCTCCCCAGAGCACTGCTCCCCCTCTCCTCCCATCTCAGCTGCCTCTGTCTGCTTAAGCGTTTTTCTTTCAGCTGCACTTTGTTGCACCAATTAGACTAATGAAAGCAATTATGCATTTCGCACTCACACACACACGGGGTAAGGAATGCATACTGATGCACAGAGCAGTGCATAACATGTCAAGTAGAAACAAAGTCCATTTGGTTTATTAATTTACCATACGACAAAATAATTAATTACTGTCACGCCTTTAAGTTGCTTTTGCCATGTCGCACGTTGCCGTCTCTTTCTGCTTCTATCTCTTTCTCTGTCTCTGTCTCTCTCTTCCCGTCTCACTTCTCTGATTTTGCTGTCTTGCTGTCCCTGTGGCAACTTAACTCGCTCCACTTTTTCGCCAGCATATTTTCACTTTGTTGTGTGTTTATTTAAACTTGGCAAATGAATTTAAAACAATCATCGCACACATGGGCGGTGGCAGTAGAGGGGGAGGGGGTGTGGGGGGGTACGAAAAGGGGGTGTGCCCACTCCTTTTCCCCCTGCTGACAAGTGGCGGGGCCTCCAAGGCCTACGACGACGCGAGAGGCCCCCTTTCATTGGACCCGGGCCCAATGATGTCAACATGACTGCAACGCCGTGACACATGGCACAACAAGCCCAAGAAGTCTGCGCCCCTTTTCCCGCTTTTCACCTCCCTACTCATCAAATCCACTGAGAGAAAATTAGCAAGAAAATTTAAATGGTTGCAAAAGCTATTATTTGGGGGATAAGTTAATCTTTCGATTAAAAGCATGGAGCTTAAGCCTTTAACCAACTCATTTCTAACACATAACACATAAAATTTTCGCTTTAAAATGCTTTACTTAGAGAGCAGAAATGTTTTTTAACTAAAATCAAATATTTTAAAGCTACTAAGCCAATTGCATCTGATTTAAGTACTAAAAACTTGCAACAAATTTAGTTTTACTTATTTTAATAAATATTCTATAGATTCTTCCAATCCATTTTTTTCTCAGTGCATGCTTTCCACACACGTAAAGACCCAACAAGCAACCAAGCGATGCCAGCGATGCCGACGCCATTAACAACGCCAAATGCGACGCCATTTGTGAAACAAGCCAACGGCTACAACAGCAACTGCAACAACTGCAACAACAGCAACTGCTGCAGCTACAACAGCAACACCAAATGCAACAACACACAGGCGGAGGCAACAACAACAACGATGGCAGCAAATTGCAGCCGCGAAAATTGCATTGCCACAGCGAAGAAAAGGCGACTGTTGGCCATTATGAAGATTTTTTCCAGTCTAAACAAAGCCAAATGAGTGTTTTTCCCCTTCCTTTCAAACAGAAAACCCCGTTGATAAGGTGAGCCAGAGCCAGAGCCAGAGTCAGCCGTGGCACTAATCGCAAGGCTGTCCCCATCCTCAAACTATATTCTGCAGGAGGATAGGAAAAAAAAACAGACTCATTATAATTTGCAGCGTTGCGGAAAAGAGGTTTAAAAAGTTATGAAGATGCCCTACGCTTGGCAGGTCGTAAACTGGAATAGGAAATGCATAAAGACATGGATCTTAGGGGTTTGAATAAAAGACTTTTGTCTCACATTTAATTGGAAAATGCTTGAGGCATTGTGAAAGTAATTGAAAGAAGTCTTTGGGATGCTTACAAGTCACAAAAAATCTTAATTAAGAGATTGTTTAAAATAGAAACAAGAAGAAAAATCTTTAAGAAAAAATTACAAAAACTAATTAATAGAAAGTAGAAAGTCATCGCTTTTTCTTACATTTTAAATGTAAATTATATTGAAGTAAGGAAAATATTGAATTTAATTTAATATATATATTATTTTTATTCGTTTCTCTATTTTGTTTATTTCAAAGAAGTGCATTACATTGTCGCCTTGATCGAAATTCTTCAAAATATGCCACACACTAAGCGCCGTTGCAACATGACTCGCTGACAACAATGCAACTCTTTCGCCGCGCGACTGCACCTACTTCCCGGCTGCCCTGCCGCCTGTTGTTAACCCCTCGGCTCTGCGCTTCTTAACCCCCCTCTTGGGCTTCTCCTCTCCGCTATGGCTTCCTTTTTGGCCATTTTGCCATGGCTTAACATTTCGCGCTTTTGCGCATTTTTTTTTCGGGGGTTGCAAGTTGCAACACCAACGAGGCAGCAACAAGGCAACATTAAAACGTAGGCCCAAAAAGCAGAACAGCAACGGCAGACAGCCGGAAGAAAATTGCATGCCAGAGAGGGTTAAAGGCAGAGGCGGTATGGGTTAAGAGGAAGTGGGGGGGGGGCGGGGGGAGAAATGAGAAAATGAGAATGCGAATGGGAACGGGAACGGGAACGGACCTGGGGCATATGGGCGCACACATGTGTGCTCGAGTAGGCGGAGCACGCGAAATGAGACTTTTTTTCTTGCTTGGTGTTGTGCCATTTGCTGTTGTTGTTGGTGTTGTTGTTGTTGTTGGTGTTGCCGTTGCCTTGGTTGCTGTTGTTGTTGCTGTTGGCTGTCTGCAATGCGCGCCAAATGTAAACAAAATATTCGCGCGCCTGCCATAATTATGGCAACCAGCAACAACGGGCCGCCATGCAATGCCCTCAATGTTGCCGCCGCCGCCAGTCTGCCTTTTGTTTTTTGGTTGGCCAGTCAGTTAACCCAGCCCCCTCCAACAGCAGCTCTCCCCCGAACCGTCCCGCCCCTCCTTTTAAATCGGGAATGCAATGCACTTCATTAGCACCATCATTGCGGTCTTATTTGAGGTCTCCGAACGGGAGTCTTATGAGAGTGCTGACTGCAATTTTGATTTTGTCACTTGATTATTTTAACTACTAATTTTTTACAATTATTTTATACAGTTGTTGAGCTAATGATATGAAATTTGTAACCAGCTTTAAGAGATTAATTTCAAAGGATTGTCAGTTTGGATATTTAGCCTAACACAGGAAATTACTTCCCTAAAAGTTTTTAAAACTTTCCCCTTTATGTATAATTATTTTCCTATTATAACAATTACCATATTCACTTTTATTTTTACCCCCGCTTTAATGAAATTCTTTCCAATGAACATATCACTCATCGACACTTCGTCTGTCAGTCAATTATTCCGATTGCCAGAACCCGACATTGGTCGATAAATCAAATTGGCAAACATTGCATTATCCCAGAACCCAAATCGAAGGCCTTTGAATACGAAATTAAAGTTTTGAGCGCAGGTTCTCGGCGTAAAAGAAAAACAATTTCCCTAATGCGTTGAAAAACTGTTAATGGCATTAAGCCGGCGTACAACGGAGTCAGTCAAGGATGTAGACGAGGATCTGGATATGGATGTGGATGTGGATGAGGATGTGGCTGTGGAAAGACGAGACGCTGCCGCTGGGCAAACATGAGTGATGCGCTGATTTAAACGGCAATTCATCAATGTCACCGAGGGTGTGGGGGGAAATGGGGGTGGCTGGGCTAATGCTTCTTCCGTTTACTTTACTTTCCAGTCCAGGGGTTGGAACTGCTGCCGATTTTAAAACGACAGAACAGAGCACTTCTTGTGGGACCCCCAGAAACGCAGCCTCAACTTTAATTTCCGATTCGCTGGCTTATCGCGCTGGTCAGCTTTTGGTCGTTAACTCTGGCCACACACACTCGCCTGCGGAATTCCATTAAGATTTCTATCATTTTACATACGCAGCACCACCGGCAGAGACTCACAAAAAAAAAAGATAGAAAATCCCACCCAAAACTAATGGCCAAAAAACGTAGTTGACCCGTCCGGTATAAAATCTTATAGTTTTGTTTGGGTTTTCCTTAGCCGCAGTCAAGGTCCAACCCTTGCACTTGGAAAAATAAGCAAGTAAACTGAAGAAAAAACTATGCTGTCCTTATAAGAAATAATTTTTTAAAATCTATATTTTAACAAATACTATATTGTCCATTTAGATTGAAATATTTACAATAGTTTCAGTCACACTTTAATAACTTTACGCTATTATTTTCAAGTGGAATTCTTTTTCTGTGCATCACTACCTTGGACTTTTCCCCTTTTTTTGTATTTTTTGTGGCTGGGCTTTTCCTGCATCCCTCTGCTTAACATAAAGTGGCGCATAACAAATCTGTTTATTTGTATTACACATCCGTTGAATGGGACTGGACTTCCGTTTGGCATCTCCGTGCTAAAGGAACTTTGAACTGCAGTTTGCTTCTGGCTTTGAATAGTTATTGCCACTGGCAATTTGTTTTTAGTGCCGCATTTCGAGGCCGTTTACGATAGCTCTTTGATGGCCCCAAAAATGGAAATCTAATTGGACGCGATGACCGGTCAAAGAAGCTTCGGCTTCGTAAAGGTTTTCCGGTGGATACGAAAGGGTATTTCTTCGAGTATTGCCAACTCGGCCTAAATGGCTAAATGGATGCTTAGGCCGATTGAATGGACTGCGATTGAGTGTGGCAGAGGGGCGGCAGGGGGGCTCTGCTTTCCTTGGAAAACTCTCTTCAGGCTGATCAAGTACAACGCACACAATCTTGTTTGCATTTCCCACCCTAATGGCCATATAATCAAGGTTCCAATGGCGCCTCCCCGGACTGCTATCGTTTACATCATCGTGCACAGGCTCGTTTCCTCGCCCTCTTTTCCGCTTTTTCCTCCCACTCTCTGACGCCTTTTCCCTCCCACTCTGTGACGCCTTTCCCCTCCCACTTTGCGCCTCCATCCCTCCCACTCTGTGCCGCCCATTGACGCAGGCCATTCATTGGAGCCCATGCGGTAATCTTATCAACCTGGCGCACGTTGGAAAAAAAAGCAAGAAAAATAAAACAATAGCTACACTGAGCGAAAGAATGCATTATTAATTAAGTTAGGAATTTCGTCTTGAAAATATGTGTTGAAATCAAGCAAATTTTACGAAGTTTTTCTACTTAATTACTGATTAACTGCCAGAAATTATAATTGTCAAGTTTTATTTATTTTGGGAGCTTCCTTGATATAACTTTTTATTTAATCTAATAATTTTACTATTTTCTTTATTATTTCATTCCTTTTTCTACATATTACTTTCTATTTTCCTGAGTGTACCTAGCCTTATCAGTTAGCAACAACCGACTGTGGGCTGTGGTTTAGCTTCTAGTTCAGTGGTCGGTGAGTGGGTGGGGCTAGCCCCTAGCCGCAGCCATTCAGAGATTCCCACCGAGATTCCGATAAGATCTGTGACGTGCCGGGAAGCCATTGGCCATTCCGGTAGTCGCTACTAGCTAGTCGTACGTATTCGCAGGTGGAAAATGTGAGTGTACTCACCGTTAAATGCTGAAACAGCCACGCTCTCAATATGTTGGTTGCTACTTTTGGGAAAATGCCACGTTTCTTTTGGTTCTTTTTGCCGCTCGCATCGTCATCCTCCTCGCCGGTGCCCTCACCGCTTCCTATGCTGGCATTGCTGGCATCACCTGGAAAATATGGAAAATGGGCATGAAAATTTGTTAGAACAGAGCCTCTTCTCTAGCCTATATATAGGCCTATGTCAATATTGTCACACACTATAGCTCCCCCCCCTGATTCCTATCCGGAAAGCGAACCCAAAACCATCTCGAAGACAACTTCTGTGTTTGCTGTTCTGGTTTATGGCTGTTTGTCAAGTGGGCATAAAATTACTCGACTTGGCCGTAACGATAATCATATGGATGACATTGTTTGGGAGTGCAGGTCCAAGACTTGTTTATAAACAAAATTAATATTTGTCAGGGCTGCCGCTTTGGCTGTGGCTTTCGGCTTTCAGCTTTCGGCTTCAGCATCAGCATCAGCATTAGGCTTTAGATTTGCCTTTGGTTTTGGCCTTTGCTTTGGCTTTGGCTTTTGGTAATGTTCGTGCATAATTTTTGGTTAATTTAAATTCCCCAGGCTTTTATCTTTTGTTTGCCTCCGGGGCCAAGCATTTCCGCCTGTGGCCGAGGCTATGTTTTCCTTTTCATCATCATCACCCTGGATGTGCGATGTGCTATGTGGGATGTGGATCTCCCTTTTGGGCCTTTGTATATTTTTGTTTAATATTAAGTATGTTATTTGTGTGTTTACTTAAAGTTTTAGTTACACTTAAGTAACTCAAATGCCAGCAAACAGGAAGCCCGAATCGCTGCGCACATGCAAACAAAATAAACCAGACCCGAGCCCAGGCCCAACTCCTCTTTGCCACAGATTGCATAATTTCACGCTCCTTCCTCGATGACGACCACGACCACGACTACTATGATGATGGTGATGATCATCCGATTTTTCCAGGGGGGAAGAGGCCCAAAACAAATATTGCCCAACGTCGCCTCTGAATGTCTAACTTGGTTCGTTCGGTTGGTAGCCTTCGCCTCTTTGCCTAATTCCTTCATAAATTTTCCATGCTTTATCTTTTGCACAACACCTTTGGCATTTGCTTTCGCTCCACCTTCACTTTGGCTGCTTTTCATTAATTTTTCAGTTAACTCATTCATTAATTTTCACACACAGTAGCGCCCAGCCAAACATACAAACATATATCCAAACACATTCATTCCTTTCCTTTCCATGGTGGCAGACTTCACGCCATTTTGCGTAAACCGGAAGTTCGTTTTGATTAATTTAGTCGCCGATGGAGACGTTCGCTTGGCGAGTGGTCAGAAAAGTGGGCAAAGGGTATAGGGGGGATTTTCCAAGCGAGCCATAAAACAAAACCCGATGGCAGCGAACCAAATAAAAAATACAAAAAACAAAAGCCAAACAGAATTACGAATGAGAATAAACAGACCATGTTATACCCTTTAACCAAATAATGAGCTATCTTTAATGGGCTTCTAAGAGACTGGAAAAGCTTTGAAAGAAAATATTTAAAATTACATTTAAATGGAGGAAGATCTTGGCTTTTATTGTGACCAAATAAAGACATTTATAAAGATATAAGACAAACCACTTTATTTTATAATTCTTAGCTATCTATATTATTAACCATATTTTGAGGCCTCTAAAAACTAACCAAAGAAGAAATTATATATCCAAATAAAGGTTTAAAATAAACTCTCCCCTTAGATAGTCAGCCAATGAAAATTCGTGGCTCCAAACACAGTCACTAAGCAAATCAGCGGAACATCAAACCGGAAAAGTTGTAAAATTAATTTACCAGAAAGAAAGAGCCGAAAAATCCAAACAACCAAAAGAAAAATCCGTAACAAAAGAAGTTCCCAAAAAAACAATCACTTGTTGGAACCTTTCTAGCGCCTCGCCCCCAAAAAAAAACCTTTGGGCTTTGTTTGCATAATTTAGCAATTATGGAAATGCGTTGAGTTGGCCAACGGAATCTGGCCAAATGAGAGAGGGCCAAAAAGATCCGAAAGAGCCAAGAAGAAGGCGTCCATTACACAAGCTTATCGAGCACTGTGAGCTGCACTTTAGCTGGGGAAATGCGAGGAGAAGAAACTAGCTGCTGGCACTTAACAACTTCATTAAAAGTTGTTTATGATCCTCGAAATTGATTATTCCACTCATATGGATGAGCGCGGGGATGCCGGATCCAAGGGAAGAAGGCACTCAAATCGCGACGGGCGCGCGCTTAAGAAAACATGAAATTGATTAATGCATTTGCCTGCAACATGGTCAGGAGAGTTGGACTCGGGGACTGGGAGATGCAGATGGGTTTGGAGGACTGGCGGACTCGTCTGGCTCTGGCTGTGGTTCTGGTTGTGGCTCTTCTTCGGCGGTATCTGCTGGTGATATGTAAATTCCTTCAAGTGGATTGCACTTTACGCCGACTTTCGGCTCTGTTTCGGTTCGGTTTCTGCTCTGCTCTGCTCCCATTTCAGTTCTTCTCTTTTTTCCCCGAAGACCTCGTTTCCAGCCACAATTAATCTTTGGCCAGAGCTGCATCTTGTGGCGCGCTTATTATTGTTATAATAACGATGTGCAAAAGCACTTGTGCCACTTGAAAGGGCACTCGTGTTTCCCAAGAGCAGGCACAGGGAAGGGAAAAACCGATTAGGATGTGTGCTGCGGTGCGTTTTCGTAGCTTTTTCCCAAAGTGCTTTTCGCTGTACGCGATAAAGGCGCTTGCTGCATTTTTTGCTTTTAATTGAATTGTTAAGCGCAGCGCAAAACTTAATTAATTTTTACTATAACTTGCTGGACTTTATGGGGGCCCAGATCCGACGCTCGACGCTCTCTGCTCGATTCTCAATAAGTTTTGCTCCGTCGGTGGTTCGGAGGGCAAATAAATTTGATGGCATGGCAATTTTCGTGGGTGGCTCTCTCGTACACAAGCATTTTTATTTATTATTGGCTTAAAGGACGAAGGATGCAAGACGCAAACGCAGACAGACATATATATATATTTGCTGTGTGTGTGTGTTGTTATTATTGCAGAAAACCCTCGCAACCAACAATCCAGCTTGCCACATTTTCATGTTTGTTTTCTATACTTTCTTTTTGCTCTCATTTTTTGCTTTCTTTGCTACTGCTACTGCCTTCTACAATTGCGCAAAATTCCAATTTGCAGTAAATTTTGCGATTTTTCCTTTATACGGACATACAAAACATTTTTAGTTTCCTGCTGGCTTTTCCTTCTCTTCCTGCCTTCCTTCCTTTTCTTCCGCTTTCCCGCCCAGAATGCAATTATAGACTAAAGCTGACAAAGCCCCGAAAATGCTTCGAGTTTCAGTCCAGCAAAAGTTGCCCGATTGATTAAGATTTCACCAAAAAGAGAGAGAGACAGAGCCCTAGGATGCGTATAAACTTCCCCATCTGTGACTTCAATTAGTTCTCATATTTTTTTCTCCTTCGGTGCCATCTCAATACGAAATTCCATTTGAGCGCAGACACACAGTAAGTAAAATACTCGTACATCTCGAACAGGCTGCATAAAATTCAATAACAAAATGCACTTTTCCACCCGTCAAGCTGCTGCAGCAGCAAAAACAAACAGAATTGCTTTTCCAGCGAATGGCGAACGAGGGAGATGGTTATATGGCCATAGCCAGGGCCTGGCCTGGTCTGGTCTTGCCTGGCAAAATATTTCCCAACTACTTGACTGCCAGAGAGGGGAGAATCGTAGCAGTTTTCAATTAGTTTTTAAATAAACTTTCCGCCTCTCCACCCCTTAAGAAAACTTTCCATTTTCCTTTGGGTGGGTGCGAGTTTTTCAGTTTGTTTATACAAATCCATGCCAATCGTCTGTCAATCATTTTCCAATGGGAACGGCCAACATGGCGGAAGTCTGCTTAAGCTCATCGGCTTGCTAGTACTCGACGTCTTTTTTTCCTTCTCATTTTTTCACTTTGCGTTCAGGGTGCCTAACTAATTGAGTTTTGCCCGATATGATAATAAACAGCAGCAGCAGCGGCTGAGCAGCGCGGTCTAGGCCCGTTAATTGAATTCAAAACATGTCAAAAGAAATCAGCCAGCAGCTCGCTGGGTGGCCAAAAAAAAAAAAGAGAAAAATAGAAGAAAACCCTCAGCATTTGTCAGCTGCAGCACGGCAGGCCAAACACTCGACTGAGTTGGCTGAAGTGTTGGCCAAGAAGCTGCGCTTGAGCCAAACACTTCAGTGCCAGAAATGCCAGAAAAACTCATGCAGAGTGAGAAATGTAGGCTTTCTTTGGGGAAATGTGTAAAAATTATCAAAATAGTGTGACCAATGCTTACAATGATGCTATGTAAAGCTGTCAGTGTGACCAATCCTTGAAATACAGCACTGCAGACGCGTCTGAGTAACCAGCCCTAAAGTTTTTCTACCTTCTTAACCTTTTCTGCTAATCTTAATTATATTAAAGATAATTTCAAAACCTTATAAAATTTTCCAAGAAATTGTATAATTAAAATATTTATTTTCCCAGTGCAGCTTTACCAGAAAGTAAACCCCAGAGAAGAGAGAGAGAGAAAAAAAAACAGAAGCACGCCTGACAAAAGCCCTGAAAAGGGCGTCATCATGCTCATCCGTCCAGAGCTTGTCAAGTGGGTGGCTGTACAGTAAACACTCGAGAGCCAGAGACCCCCGAGAAGTGAGACCTCCGAGGTGTTAGCCCGCTTATTAGCCAGCATCCGAGCTTGGCTTGATTTATGGCCCGGCATTTATTGTTTATGAAACGTTCCACCGAATCCCCCTGCCGCGGTGATAAACACGAGCAATTCATTTCGTGTTTTATTTTGTATTTCTTAGTTTGCGGTGCCAGCAAGTCAAGTGATATGCATACGATCGGCAAATTAATAAAGCTTAAGTGCCACACTGGCAAATGACTTAATTAAACATTGAATAATCAGGCAAGTTGAGAGCTTTGCCTCGATCGCCTGACAATGATCTATGAAGTGTAGTTTTGCAAAAGAAAAATTTGCCAACAATCCTTTTGCATATTTGGAAGGTTCCCAGAAAAGAAAAACGTGAGGCAACGCTTACGGATGGTATTTCCTTGAGAAATCGATATATTCAAGTTGTCGGTTTTAAATTTGATATTTAATTGTAATGCAACCAATCAAAGAGCACAAGGCTCGCTGTAGTTTGACCAGTAATACCAGTTAAGTACTATATGCCGTGTGCTCACATTTCGAGCGGCCCTTGGCCAAGTGTTTTTCCATTTCCCAACTGGCAATTTTCATGTGCCGTGCAAGAAGAGGCAAAAGATGAATAAACTGCAAATTATCGGAGGCCGCAAAATGATGATGGATCACCCAATCGCGCATTCGCCATAAAACGGCAACAAGTCAATAAGAACACAACTACGGCTCAGGCATATGGCGGGGACCAGACTCCAAAGTCAATAGCAATTTTTGTGGCAATTTTTTGTGATTTTTTTGTAATTCTTTTTTTTCGTCGTGTTTGCTGTTCCCAGGCAGCGTACACAAAAAACAGTTTGAAGTATTAACACAAAAGCCGCTTTAGCTTTTGGCTTTACCAGCCACACACATGTACATATACATATATATATATATATATAAATATATATATATCTGTAGAAGGGGGTCTTTTTATGGAGGATTTGTGTGATCCGCTGCAATATACCGGCAACCATCATCATTGTCGGCTTGTTGCATTGTTTTTTTGGCCAGGAGAAAAAAATGGGGAATAATAATAAAAATAATAATAATAACCACGTTGCAAGGAAAAAACACTGTTGCTGCTGGGATGCTGCGATGCTGCAACATGTTCATGCCTCATTATTTTCGTACGGATTTTTGCGGTTCGCCTTGGACTCTTTGGATTTCGGTTCTCAGGCTGATGCTGCTGGCTTCATTCAATAGGTTCGCTTGGCAAAAACAGGGATTTACTATATATAAAATGGCTGGCAAAAAAAAAGTTTATTAAAATTCCAGGCCAAAAACGAAACCAACACATGTTTTCACGCCTACATTGAAGAAAGAGCGAAAAAAGCTGACGGAGCAACCGCCTTTTATGCAGATTAGCCATATGGAGACGGAGCCTCCTCTTTCAATTCTCTTCAACTTCCCCTCCATATGCAAAATCAAATTATTCAAATTCAATTATTGTCAATTTTATTTATTATTAATGCGCATAATTGTCAAATTTGCCAAATTTATGAAGCCCGCGGAGAGCTCTGTATTTTTGTCTCTCCGGAATTGGAATCAGCATCGGATTTTTTTGGTTTTTTTTTCAGCTTTATGCAAATGGAGACAACGAGATTTCGGTGCGCTCAATCCGCTTGAATTTATGAGACATGTTGAAATGCATCTCACCTTGCCTTGCCGGTTGAATCCAGCTCAGAGCCAGAATATCGGAATATATATATATACATAAAGCCGCGACGCAGGAACTCTCGGGGAGCTCCAAAGTTGATCTGCCACCAAGGGAGTTGGCTTTGGAAGATTAATGGCAGCGGGCTTAATTTGTTTTTGGGTGTTCTCCGGGTATTCATTACTCTTTATGCACTCGCTTTGACACCTCTTCGAGACAAAAAAGATTCAAAACAAAGAAAGAGTATAGTACAGGAAAGGTGACTGACTTTGACAGGGTTATTCTTAATAATTCTTAATACATAAATAAAATGATAAAAATACATCATAAGAAAAGAACTTAAGGATTTCTAACAGCAACTTTAATGTTTCTTAATTGTTCTTCTTTACTAAGTAATTCATAAGTTCATCAGTAACGATAGTCTATCATCAAAACAAGCTTTCTTTGGAAAAATGTGTAGAAATCGCCACAATATTGTGACCAATCCTTATAATGAGGCTATGTAAAGCTGTCAGTGTGACCAATCTTTGAAATAAAGCACTGCAGTGACGTCTGAATTGCCAGACATTAAGTGTTTCTACTTCCTTAACCTTTCCTGCTTATAATAATTATATCAAAAACATAATTTATATTCTATTAAAAATCTAACATTATTTCAAACCAAAAAATATATTATCTTTATTCAAAATAAGACTCCTCTTCCTAAGCTTCACCTTTAAAAAACTCTTCTACAATGTATTTCCCTCACCTTTTTTGTTCTAAGCCTTTGACCCTTCCCCTTTCTCTTTTTTTTAACCCCATATCTTACATGATATTAAGCAATTCATAAGCGTGTAATTTCGTTTAACACAGCAACAAGGAGTGCATAAAAAAAAAAATTAAAATACAAACCGGGGAGAAAAAAAAGTTAAATGTCTGCAGTTGATTTTTTCTGACGTCAAAATTGCAGACAACGCCGCCAAATTCAAGGCGGTCCCAGACATTGGGGATGTTCTGCTTCTTCTTCAGCTTCCTTGGCTTTATCCCCCCTCTCCCTCTCTCTGCCGCCCTCCCTAGCTGTTTTTTAATAACACACTGAAAATGCTTTTTTAACAGCATGGAAATTATAACGCATCAGTCACGAAAACACGAAGACAAGGAAACTTTTGCTTGCTCTTATTTTTTTCGCTGCTCGTTATTTCCTGTAGTTTTCCCTTTCCCTCTGGGTTATCTCTGTAAATGTTTTTTTCTCTCTCTGTACCGCTGTTTACCCCATTTTGTGTGTGTGCAGCTTTGTCGGCCATTTTGGAGGGGAAAAGTCTGGCCCGAAAGAGAGAGAGAGAGAGAGAGAGGGAGCGAACGAGAGAGAGAGAAAGAAAGAAACGCCGGAGGGCGAGCGAAATAAAAAAAATTCGCATTTATTCCGACATTGTACTTAACAAAATGGTTTATTAGATTGGAAAACGCGGAACACAACACAGCAAAGTGTATAAAAAACAACTCGAATCTTTTTCTAGTCTCCCCTTTGGCTTGAGAATATGCAAATCAAGTTAAATAACAGACGGCATAAATTAAAAAATAGAAAAAAGAACTAAGGTATCTAGATGCGAGATGGGAGATCAGATGAAATGAATCTCTGAACCGCTCGGCAACTGTCCAATAATAATGAAATATACCCGTAATATACTCGAAAGAAATAGACAAAAAAAAAAAAAAACGGGGTCCCCCTCTCCTACTAATTTCGAATTTGAATCTCTGGCTGTGACCTTTGGGGCCCATATCGATATATTTTGGTAGATGTGTGTATTTTTTCTTAATTTTTGAAAGCGTATTAAATTACGAAGCGAGGAGCGACCCCAGGCCCAAAATTGAAACAAGAATTTCAAGTATGTTTAACCCAAAACAGGGAGAACAACACAAAAAAAAAAAACTAAATAAGAACGAAAATCGAAAACCAAATCCGAATCAGAATCAGAGAACCAAAAACCGAAACCGAAACGCAGAGGAGTCGGGAGATGGAGATGGAGTTGGAGTTGGAGTCGGAGGCTCTGGGCTTAAAGTATTTCACAGGAAACCTTTGGAAACGCAACCCAACAGAACAGCAACAATATGTTCTACACATTTCTTTCGGTGCCCCGACTCCGACTGCTCACCCTCACCCCCGCTCCTGACTCCTGACTCCTCTCCTCGGGCCCCGTGTGAGAAATCGAAATCCCAAAAACTAAATCCTATAATGCCTGCGAGGGGCATTACACACACTCAGAACCCGACCCGCACTCACGCACGGCTACATTTTGAAATATCCCATCGTGTGTGAGTGTTCTCTGTTCGGTTTGGTATTTCTTTCTTTTTTTTTTCTCTCCGCTCCTCTGTTCAGTTTTTCAGTCGTTTTTGTTTCACATCCCCACCCAGGTTCCCCCAGACCCCAGACCCGAGACCCGAGACCCGAACAGAGCGTGCGCTCACTCTATAATAATGATAAGATGGCTCTTAATCACAAAATTTATATATATACGTATATACGCAGGGGTATATGTTCTCCGGCATTTAGTTGTTCCTTCAGCCTGAAGTTCAGAAATCAAGGGATCGGAAAACTAAAGACTCTCGGGTCTGAACCGAACTGATGATGGGTTATGCGCGTTTATAATTATGGGTCCTGTCATTCCCCAACTCAAGCTCTACAATTTTCAGTTTAGTGCGAGACAGAGATGATGGCCAGTCGTCGTCATCGTCGTCGTCGTCTCTCCTTCTCTGCCACCATTTTGGCCAGACTTGAGCCCCTGGAATCTGATTTTGGGGGCGTGTCTGCCTTATTCCATTGGTAATAACAATTAAGCAAACAATTAAATAAAGAGAAAACTCACCGCTTGCACTCGTTCCAAAGTTGTCTGCAAAGAGAGAAAAAGAATGCAAAAATTAGTTAATTATTTAGGCCACAAAACCACCTGCCTCTAACCCAAATATTTCTCAAACTCAAACTACAATAAATCTTCTCATAACCCAAACCCACAAACCTAAAACAAAAAAAATTAAAAAATTTCGTGCAGACTTCTGACCGCAAATTGTTGTTGTTTTTTTGTCCGGCTATAAAAATATGAAATATATATATTCACACGCCGAAGGGTAAGGACGCGGGGCGGCGGCAATCAATCAAAACTATGTGAAGCCTGTGGAATCATCGCCAAGTGCGAACCGAAAAAATATTTGGAGCAAATCAAATGCAGCCTCAAAGAAAACAAAAGATAATGCCCGTTTCGGTTCCACCTATTTTTTTTTTATTATTTTATTTTATTAACTCGCTTTTTTTGTATGGGTTTTTTTCTAGAGCTGGGCCATCATTTTATTTTTGGCTTTTTCGCACGCAAATCATAATATTTTTTTGTAAGGTTGTTAGCTGAATTGGGTTTTGTTTTCTTGATGGTTTTTGAAGCTGCTTTTATGATTTGTGCTGGGGGGCATTATGCAAATCTAAGGTATCCATATACATAATATATAATCTTTGAGAGATCTTGGCCAGAGGTGACTCTGATTATGAGAGTTTGGACATCTGTTCACTGAAAGAAAATTAACCAAAGACGTAAATTCCCTTAATTTTTTACCAGAATCAACCATCATTAACTCCAATTTAATTGAAAATTCCTTTCAGGCAAGATTATCCAGTTGAAAAATCTCTCTTTTTCCGCAAGTACAAAATACTTGATATATTTTTTTCCTTTTCATCCATCTGCCATCTTCTTGGTGTCATTTAGTCAGTTTGTAATGACATGGCTAAGAGTATTTTGTGAACTTGGCTCAATTGCAGTCTTGGCATCCCATCCCTGTCTCTCTTTCTATCTCTATCTCTCTCTCTTGGACGCGTTCTTCTTGTCATTTAAGTCATCGAACACGCATTGGTACATTGGAACACGGTGTCGGTGTCGGGTTTGTTGTCGTGCTCCTCCATGTCTCCTGCCTCTTTACTCGCTGAATGTCAGTGTCCTGGAACGGCCATCACCACTACCCAGTCCCTGTTCCCTATACCAAGTCCGAGTCTGAGTCCGGATCCCAAGTTCCAGTAAGGTTCCAGTGTCGGTTAACTCCCCAAACCCCCCCCTCGAGCAGTTCATAAATAATCGTCTTAAGTTGATGGCAATGCGGTGACTGTCGACGATTGCTGGGTGGCACTCGCTGCAGTTGATGGTACACCGTAAGAAAAGTATGCAACAATAATTTTAAATCTTTAACTAGATTAAAGAACTATAATTTTAGCTTATTAATAAGCTTGGTTTTAAGCTAAAACAACATTTTAAAGAAACTTTTTTAGGTCTCTTTGATATTCCTTTAATTGTTTAGTTTCTTAACTTCTTTCTTATTCATTTTACTTCCTAATTTCTCTCTCTCTGCATCTTTTCGGCTTGGCTTTCTGGATTTAAGCCCGAGTGCTTAACATTGCAGTTCGAAAATGAAAAGGCTTGGGAATTTATCAGCGCTTTGCTGCTGCAGAAAGAAAGCAAAGGCGACTGGGAATCGTTCAGATATTCCGAAAACGTTTCAATGAATGTCAGCAACGCATTGCTTCAATTTTTTTTCCCCCTCAAATGTTTGGTTTGTTTGTTTCTTTTTTTTTTAACCCCCATACAGAGAGCTGTGTGTGTGTGTGTGTCGTGTCTGATCCCATTTTAATATTCTAGATACTTAAATAAAATACGTGTCTGGCCTGGGCAACAAACGTTTATTGTTTGTTAATTGATTTCGCAGCCAAAGTTCTGGTTAAAATGCAAAGTGCAGCTTTCCTTCCAGCGGCGGGCAACAAAACGAAGACAAAACTTTGCACACACTGAGAGCCTGCTGTTAAGGCTGGCAAGGCATTTGGTATGCAAAATTTGTTTGCCTTTCGGCCAGGCCAAGATCGTAGCTGCTGCTGCTCCTCTTTTCTTGTTCATCTTCTTTGGCTGACTTTTGGGCGCAATTAATTTGCAGACGGCGAATCAGCCTTGAGGCTTTGAACAGTTGACAATTGTCAAGGACTGCGACAACTTGGCGGCGCGACTCAGTCTTGTTTTCCCCTTCTTGTTGTTATTTTCCACTTGGGACCTGACAGCTGACAGTTGGAGCCAAAGGAGAGGGAAGAGACTTTGTCTCAGAGCCTCGGACTTGGGTCATTTAACGGTAATTACCAAAACGCTGAAAAAGAGCTTTCCGCGAACGTTGGCTTTGGAAAATGCTTTGGTTTTTGTTGCTGTTTCTTTGCTGTAGTTTTAGCCGATTTTTTCCAAAGAGCAGCCAAAGAGTTGGAGCGCTTGGCTGAAAGAGCAAGAGTCGGCTCAAGTGCCGACAAAGCCAAAGCGGCCAAGTGAAGCATAAAAATGAAGCACCCAAAACGAAGAAAAACCTCAAAAATGGCACAGACACAAATAGAAGTAGAAGTTGGAAAGGCACTGGGAGAAATTTTTGTATATATTTAACAGAGTTTTAACTTCTAAAAGTTGAGGAATTAGAGTGATGTAAGTTTCTATGATTTAATTTGATTTTGGAAAGTAATTCAAGTCCCTAATTAAGACTGTCTTAAGCCAAACTCTTTTTTAGGATTGTTATTTAGCAAGTTTAGTATGAAATCCCATTTATATGTAGACTTTTCTCTCAGTGTAAGAACACCGGCACACGATTTTCCATTTGGCCAGAGCCGAGCAGCCCCGAGACTCTCGAGCGCGACTCACAGTCTATTTATGTGACTATTGAAGTGGGCTTTCTGTTCGCTTTCTGGGGGCCTTCCTCTTCAGAGGAGAACCAAGACCAGAGACTGGAGAACGGAGAACGGAGAATCCAGACGTAGTCGTAGTCCCATGCTCCGCACTCTATAATACTCCAAGACCTGAAGAGACTGCGGCGGCTTGGGCTTTGATTTTTGCTTGATTTCTTTCAAAATCGGCTCAGCAGCAAAATAGAGATGCAGAGCAGGGCTAAGGCCCCAGAATCTTGGATGAGGCTCGAGTGGAGTCTTTGCTTTTATTTTATTTTATTTTTTCACTTCTTTTTTTTTCGTTGTTGTTGTTGTTGTTGTTGTTGGTTGCATGTGCAGTGACTGTGACGCCATTTTCAGGGCGAAGCGTATGCAAAAGAGAGGTAGAAGCCAGAAGACTGAGTCTGTGGAGAACATGTCCAAAGGCAAACCGCCAAAAGGATAATCAGCAACAATTTAGTATTATTACACCACGTTTCGAAGCCATCGAAAAAAAAAGAGCCAGAGAGGTGCTGAGGCAGGAGGCAGGAGGGAAAAAAGGTGGAGCACACAAAGTTGTCTGTCAGAGCTCTGCTCTGGGCCCTCTTTTAAGCCTGGCTGAGCTCTCGAGTATGCATTTCAAAGAAAATCATTATTATCGATGCGGCAAGAGGATGAAAAAGAGGCACTGGATGCGGATGAAGATGAGGTTCAGGTTGAGGTTGTGGCTGAAGCTGTGGCTGAGTCTGAGTTGGAGACCGAAGGAGGAGGCGAACCGAACGAAGTGCCTTAGGTCTTGCCTTTCGGTATTTTCACGTAGTTCGTAGATTGAGTTTCAATGGAAAAATGATTTGCAAATTGACTTTAACGAATTGCCAGCGCAAAGGGGGCAGGTTGGCTCTTTTGGGCCATGTTATGGAATTTTGATTACAGCATTTGCTATTAGAAGAAAGCTCCGGCCATGCCGTCATGTAATTGGCACGCATTTCGGGGCCCCGACTCTGGGACCCGGCTAAAAAAGCCACTCCACTCGGATCCACCACCACCATTCAGTAGACAATTGAAGGCGTTCGTTGGCTGGGGCCATGTCGATGCCATTTTGATGGCCGTTTCATTGGCATTGGCTGTTGGCCAGGCCAAGACGAGGAGAGGAGAGTCTGAGCTCAAGATACTCGCAGGGCCGCAGGCGGGATGTCTGATCTGATCCATGGCCGCCGATCAGGCGCACTCTCCCAAAGAGATCACTGAGAAAAAATTCTTGGCAATTTATACAATTTAAGAGATCTAAATACTTAAAAAAAAATACAAAGACAACAAACAGAAATTTTAAGGGAACTTTCAACAAGAGTTTAAAGCATCTATGAACTAGTTTCCAGTAAAGTAACTTTAAAGTGAAAATTCTATGACTTTCAGGAATTCAATACAATACTTCCTTTAGGCCACCTTTTCTCTCAGTTTCCCGATTGAAACTTCGCTTGGTACTCCATGGCGGAGGAGCCTTTTGGCCGTTGGGCGATGCCAGTTCGTATATCATTATAGAAATTACCTACTCTCGGCAGCAGCCATTGTTAGTATTTGCCATTAACGTTAACTCTCTTGGCACAATCTGAGCCGCTTGATCTCTCTCGCTTTTTGAGGCAGCATCGATGGGGCAGCAACAGAAATTAAAAGCAACCAACAAAGAGGCCACAAAAAATACGAAACAAAAAAAAAAAACTGTCAGGCGGAAAGGCCAAACCAAAAAAAATGATGTTGTAAATTATTGAAATCTAATGGAAACGTTGACGTCAGTTGGTCTCGTGATGATAGCTCAAGTCAGCTGATAAGACCCTTCCTATCAGTGGTTCCCAACAGACAGATAGTTGAAGGGGAAGTATTAAGGTTTTAATAAATGTTTCTTCAAGATTAATACTTACCAGGACTACCGAGGAAGACTGAGGAATACAATCGCCGGGAGGCGTCTGCATTGCGAGCATCGGCAGGTGAGGACCATTCTCTTCGACACCATCGCCCTGAAAAAGACAGAGAAGCCGCTTATTAGAGATGTATTCTTATAATTTAATTATTAACTTAATTTCTAGTTGATGAAAATAATGACAAAATGAAACAAGGAAATTATAAAGATACTTCTATCCCCTAGAATTACTTTTAAAATCAACCAAACTCATCATGTGTGTTAAATATTAATACCCAAAGATAACAATAAAATTGTTTAAATAAACCCAAGAAACTCGGCTGTAAATTAATGCCAAAACTAGTTAGTTACCAGGGGACAGAAGAGGGCAAACCCTGGACAATTATTAATTCAATTTTCCGCGTAGTAAAGCCTTTCGGCAAACGAACTGAAACTCATTTCCAGTTAAGGCATCCATCCGCAACATTAAGATCTTGAGCCACTTTAAGCCACCAACTGACTGACACAATTCGCAACACTTGTCAACTTAATGCTTTTCAACCGATATTGACAGCACGCTGAATATGTTAAGCCAACGCATATATCTTATGATATTTGTGTGGAAATGGAGAAGGGGCAAGGTGTTACACTCTGAGAAACTAATAACTAAAGAAGTTAGAACAAAGCAGTAATGAGAAATAAAGAAATATGAAATACTTCAGCTTGGTAGGGCCACACTGCCATTTAAACAGAGTCTCTCATGCTATTGGTCACACTAATATTTCAATATTTCTTAATTTTCAAGTTACTCTTCCATTTTGAACTGTGTATCTTGTATCTGCGATAGAAAAGACTGGGATTTACAGATAGTTGTCTTCGCTTTCGTCAACCTTCCCGTGAGTGACAGGTGCGCGCCTACGAAATAAGGTCTCTTCCACCTGGTGGAAGTGGTAACTCCCCCGAAATGCTACGTAATCTCTGAATGAATAGGTCTCCCCCTCAAGGCCAAAAGCTCCCCAAGAGCCCAGCCGTTGCAGCTTATCAACCGAAATTGGCCACAAAATATAAACATAAGAACCTCAATGGACACTTTAAGCGCATAAAACTTTAAATGAAATACGTAGTGTAAGAAAAAAAGCAGGGAATGAAAATGGCGCTAATAATAATTTGGTTTATTGGCTTTAAAGCACAATGGTGGCAAGTGGAGAGGCGGAACCCTGGGAAGAACAGGGAAAAAAAACAAAGGCAGGCAGCAACCCTCCTTGGCCAATCTCCCGGGCAATTTCTATTATTTTTTTAAGCACTTTCTTGAGGGCAGACAACCAACGCACCTTTATTTAAATTTCCTTTTTTTTTTGCTTCTCTGCTTCTGCCTTCCTATGCTGGACGTTCGAGAGGAAGGAAAAACTGAGGAAAAGCCAAGGAGGCGGAGGCGGGCGGCAGACTGCGCTTCGTTTTCTTCTTAATGGGCAATTTTCTTGGTAGTAAATGGGCACGTTTTATGAACGCTTTTGTGGGGTGTTTATGGGGTGGTGCCGATGCCCAGCCACCCCGCCACCCCACTTTCCCAGCCCCCATCCCCCCTAGCTGCCACGCCTCTTTGTTCGGGAACACCAAATGCAAGTCGCCTTTGTTTTTAAATGGAATACTATTAAATTGCCACTGACACTGCACCTGTCCAATTAAAATGTAACATAATCTGGCCGGGAATAAATTTTTGGGGGAAAGAACAAAAAAATAACAAACATGATAGTGAGAAAAAAAATATCTAATGAAATTATATAATTGGTTATTAGTTAAAAATGTCAGGTTTTATGTTAATAAATTGGTATTTAAATAGAGATCTAGCAATAAATAATTAACTTGTTTTCCTGTTGTATTAAAAGTATCCTAAGAATTTCTCTTTAAATTAAAATAATTTAAGAGTTCAATTATTGCCTAAAAATTTCAAATATATATTTTATTTTTTCTTTGTATATAAAACTTAAAAACAAAAAGAAAATACTTCATTTTAAAAATAGATTAAATAGATTTTTAAGCTCAATTTTGGAAATAAAACCTAAAAATCGCAAAAATTTTCCTTAAATCCCTTTTTAATACACAATAAAATCCCATTAAAATTTATTATTAATTTTTCACCGTGCAATCGACCGAAATCAATAATGAAATTAATAGAGTTTTCTGGGTGCCAACAAAAACAGAAACAAGAACAACGACAAGCAGGGCAACAACCGAAAAAAAACACACACAAAATTGTTCGCACATAAATCTTTGCACTAAAAAATTTTATTGTCGTTTTTATTGTAATGAAATAAAATAAAATAAAATAAACCAAAGCAAAACAAAACAAAAACAAAGCAAAACACAACAAAAACAAAGGGCAAACGAGACAGAGAGACAATCAGTCGGCTTTTGGAGAGCGAGATTCGCTTTCTCTCCCTCTCGCTCGCGCGCGCTTTTATTTCCCCTTGGCGAGATTATCGTATCGTAAGTTAGCTGCTTAAATATCGTAAGAAGGCAGCGCCATTTGCCATCTTACCTCCTCTTCGCACAGCTTATAGTCGCTGCGAGAGCGAGCGGGATCAAGCTAGTGAAGACACTCAAGTGCAAGGCGAATTTGATGGGGCGAATGAGGCGAATTGAGTTGCCGCCAGTCAATGGGCGCTCGTATTTATATTATTTTCTTTTTTTTTGATGGCTTCAAGTTAATGATTTTCGATTTTTTGCTCAGACTTGACTAATTTGATTTTCGACTCCCTCGCTCTGTACCATTATTGTTATTTTTGTAGCTTTTCTTATGCAATGTAAAATCAATAAAGCGAACAAAGCTAATTCGCTTCGCTTTAACGCTTAAAAAAATGCCTTGAATAATACGAATATTAACCGAAAAAATGCCACAATAAAAAATAATATAAAACAACAGATGACTCTTTCGAATTCTTTGTTTATGGGTCTTTTAAATGTCACAATTCTCAATTTTGAGAATGTGCTAAAACATTTATGGCGAGCTTGTTTCAGAAATGTATTTTAAATTATTTTCGTTGTGTCTCTCGCTCGAAAATATGTTTCAGAAATGTGTTCTTAATTAACTTGGCCTGTTTTGTGGGCTATTTCTTATTTTCTTGTATTTATTTTTAATTGCTCTTTGTCTTTAAAATTATTATAGATTTATTTTTATTGAGGGTTTTTAAAAGTATTTCAAAGATTGAATTTATTTTTAAAATACACTAGCAATAAATATTTATTATATAAGCTTTTAAATTATTTGAAAAATATATTTTAAATTGTTTTTTACTTGGCAAAATGTCTGGCTAATTTTGACTTTTCTTTTCTTCTTTATCACGTTACTGCTTTGAACTTATTTTTTAAGTATTTCAAGTGATCTTAGAAATGCTTTATAAATAATCTTAAGTATTTTATTTTTTTCTTTAGCTTTTATTTATATATTTTAAGTTTGTTTTGTTGTTTGCTCGCCGGATTTGCTTTTTGGCCTTTTTGTTGGTGAAACGCAACGAAACATTTTCTATTTTTAGTGGCACTATTTCGGTGGCGACCCCATTCGCTTTTCAGCCTCTAGCTAAGTGTATTCTTCTCCCCTCCCTCTTTGATTTTCCCCTCACTTTCCCCGAATTTCCCCCCGGAGCTAGTGAAGTGCCCGTGGGCCTGATAAATGGCGCTTAGGCATTGATTAGATGCCCCGAGAGCTCCGAAATGCATTTGCCTTATCACCCGTGCACTCCACATACACTCACG
>VNJR01005861.1:0-20647 GCA_008042585.1 Drosophila punjabiensis | reverse complement strand
AAAAATCTGAATAATCTGTGAGCGATGCCAAGTATGCGGCACTTGTGTATAGGGCATGAAAGCTTCGTCGTGTCGCATGCTTTGCATTTCGAACATGTTTTATAAATAACGCTTCTACCCAGACCTCAAACTCGAAACTCAAACTAAAACTACTCATACTGCCGGGGAGCGGAGAAAGAAGTGGAAAAAAAAATAAAGGAGAAAAATAAGAATAAAGTGCGATCTGCTCGTAGTGCGGCTCAAGAACATGGATTTCGTTTTAAAAATCGTGTCTTGTTGGCTGCTTCGCTTTTGCCACAAAACAAAAGGGTAGCAAAAATATGCAACAGCTCGGGAGGAGCCCAGGGAGGAGGACTGCTCCTCCTAGTCAAGCCTCAGCCTTAGCATCAGCCTCAGAACGCAGATCAACTTTTTGGCGTCTTTCACTGGGAACAAGTCCCCCACTTCCTCATTTTCCTGGCCTAGGCTCCCTCGTCTCTTGGTGCTTGGTTCTTGCTTCTTGGCTAATATGCATGCAATCAGCCATGGCAGGCAGTCAACGACGTCGACCACGAAAATATGTTCAACTTGTAAACGTTTGCCACGCAAAAACCAATAGATCAGGAGTCGCTAGCTGTTCCCGTTCCTCCCTAAAAAAATGTGAAGGAATTTCGCTAAAGAGCTAGCGACTAGAGTGTACTTAGTAATGGGGTTTGAGTAGGAATAAGACGTACATTTTATTAATCTTTTTATTTATTATATAATAGAAAAATATAACCCATTCCAGACATAAGATTCCTTCAAGTCCCTTTATCAAAAAGGACTCGTTTCCTGTATAAAGCACTTTATTGTCTTGCTTTTGTCTTATAAAAAACATTGCTTCCCATAATAAAGTTAATCTGTTTTTAATCCCATGTTTTCTTCAAACCACACACATTCTAGGCTTTGAGGGCGCCAGGTTTTCACATCTTAATACCATATTTTATGATCGTAACTCGGAGGACACGTATTTCAACTATTGATCCTGGGAAACACCTGCTATTGTCTCCGAATTCCTCAAGTCTAGGGATATAAGTACGCTATATACCCATAGATACCCTTGGGAAACTGTGCCGTCGACTAATATCCCATCCATGGCCAATCGGAGTGCCCATTCCCGTTTTTTAGGCTTCTTGCTGGAGGATGACACATATTTTGCTTAACGAATGTCACACAGCATCGATGGCGATGACTCTTCCTGGTGTTTGGGGCACGTACAGCGTTGATGTTGCTGCTTTTTCTGCTAGATGTTGCTTGCTGTTGGATGTTGCTGCTGCTGCTGTTGCTGTTGCTGCTGCTGAGAGGCCTCAACTGCTACTGTCAAAGTCACGTTTTAATGTAACGCTGCCAGAGTGCCTGCCTAGCAGCCTGCCTACTTGGCCGGGGCTCTGAAATATTGAGATTGAGTTACGAGCAGCCAACAACTTTTGTCAACACGCGAAGCTGCATAAATGCCGCTTAAATGGCATAAAATATGCATATGCAGCGGCCAGTTGCCAGTTGCCAGTCTGCCCATATAGCCCGTTGCCGGTTACCAGTTAGCCAAGTTAGCCAAGTTAGTTACTTGGCCAGTTATCGCCACCACGCTCAACATATTTCAAAGTTACACGACCGGTGGAAAAGGTAAAAGGGGTGAGAGCTGCGACGGGTACCGACTCCTCTACCTGACACGCCCTTAGTTAGTTAGTCGACGTCGTCGTCGTCGTCGACTGTCTGTCCATCTGCAGACGGAAAGACGGACAGCAGCTATGTGCCCGGTTTCCTGCAGTTACTCCGCCGGATCCCCGAGGAAATTCTTTGTAATTTGCGTTTTTCACACCCATTTGATGTAGCAGCAGGTCTTAATCTTAATCCCTGCCACCAAAACAGCTAACTACCTTATAATACCGTCGGACCGCGAACGGTGACCATCATAAATCGATGGTGTTGGCATGATACTTGAAGGCGAGGGTATGGCTATTCTATGCACAGGAAAGAATATTAATTTTTCAATTAAATTATGGTTGATTTGGTTCTTAGCAACCTAGAGCCTAAGCAATACCTTTAATGTTACTTGTATAATTCTGAAAATAATTTATAATACTGATAGTTTAACAGTAATTCAAGTTGGAAAAGATTAAAAATTTCATATTTTATAATTTAAAGTTAATATATATTTTATTTCCGTGTATCCTACTCCCTTTTGGCCACTGGGAAAAACTGTCAAGTTTTTTTTTCTCCTGAATTCTGAGGGTGAGGCACAGCCCTGAGTGAAATACCATCAGATAGGCATATCCAGCGGAGTAATTATAAGTGGGAGAGAATCACGAGATTGATACATACGTCCATCCATCCACCGCGGACACAAAGGGAAAGAAATGCTGGCAAAAGTGGGAGGGTAATGAGGAAGTTAATTGTTCTTGACTTTCGGAATATTTTAAGATTCAGATTAGAAGGGATCCGCAATAATTTCAAATAGAAAATGTCCGCTTTTAAGTAAGAGAACGTTAGCGATTCTAACAATAATTTAAATGCCATTCCATTGCTATTTATTAAGCTATTAGTAATTGCTACGCCCTGGTGACCAAATGAGGGATTTCACCCAACAATTAAATTAATTACATTTCCATAATTGAATTTATTTAGATACCAACTTTAAAGTCTGGAAAATCATTGTTTTTCTTAACTAAAAATAAACTTTTTTCTACTGCCCCGAGATATAAAGACATACTTCTCACCTCGACTATCCCCAGTCACATTGGACCAATTAAGATTGCCAGGATTAGCCGAGATTACATTTGCATTATCGGAATCCTGCTTATTTATGGCGCTGATAAACCTTTAGCCTACTCATATTTTCAAGTAACCAACTGGGGCTTAGTTGCAGAGATTCCCCTGGATAATTCTCATACCTGCCGCAGTGCCATCAATTGCTTTGTCAATCCTTGAAGCCTTCGGAGCCAAAGGCAAATCGAAGGAGAAAAGGCAAATCAACTTTTCAGCACAAAGCCAAAGAGTTGGGTGCCAGGGGCCAGGCCCGGTTATCAAAGTAATTGCCAATTGCTGATGGTGCCGGCAACGGCGACTATATGAGGTACAAGTTTATGCCCCGGATCGGATCTGGATGCCATACACCATACACCATACCCTTCCCTCCATACGATTCCACCTTATAGCCAGCCATATAGCCCGCAGCCTGATAAAACTCAATACTTTTGTGTGTTTATGGCCAATCAGAAATCATGCCCATGCCCACCTCTGCCATATACTATACCGTCTATACTATATGCATAAACCTCTTTTGGTTTCCTTTTTTCTGATTTTTTCTTCTTTTTTCATTTTTTCCTTGAAAACGAGTGTCATTTTTAGCCAATTTCGCTGCAGTTGCGTGGCATGAAAACTCAATGGACTGGACACGAGTCGAGGACTCCTCTCCATGGGCCAACTTGCCACATCGGCAACAACAACAACAACAAGTACCAACCGTTGGCCACTGCAACTGCAACTACAACAAAGAGCTGAGGAAGCAGAAAAAAAAAGTGCGAACGCGTTAACTACATGGCGTCGCCAATCTTAGCTGGAAAACGTACGACAAGACAAGACAAGCCAATTGCTGGCCCCACTCTTGGATCGCTGAGGGATCGGGGATCGAGGGGAGATGCACTGGAATAAAACTTGGGGCTTAGGTTTGATTATTTTCTGAAGATACATACTCCAATAACTACTTAAAAGCTAATAACTGATCGTTTAAATTTAATAACCAAAAGTGGAAGTAAGCTGAACCTTAGAGAAGTATTATTGCATTTGATATTTAACCTATTAATTAGAAAAAACTTTTAATTTAAATTTTTAAATAACATAAAATATAAAAAATGATAAAGTAACTGTAAGTGATATATTTTTTAAAGCTCCTTATCCTGAAGTTATATAAGCTTGGACTTAAATCGTATTTTAAAGTTTTTTTAGGCAAAACAGGTAGTAATTAGGACCTAAAATATCCAATCGGAAGTCTTTTTATATAAAAAAATACATTTTTATTAACGAAATAAATATAACAGAACTTCGGGAAAAGGCTATAAATATATTAATACCTTAATTATACTATAAAATCTCTTGAATTTACCCTAAAATTATATCATAAGTTTTCAAAACTCAAATCTAAATTTTCAGTTACTCAAGATAATTTTTCTCCGAGTGTACAAGCTAAGCGCTGGAAGCGCAGTGAAGCGAACCGCGCCAAGCTGAGCTGGGAATGCTAACTGGAGAACTGGAGCTAAGCCAGGCCGGGATCAGGGATGAGGGTGCCGGAGGAGCAGCAGAAACGGAGTGGTGGAGCGGCTGCACAGTAGCGCCCGCGGCCCAATAAGTGTGTGAAATAAACAATGTGCACACGTCGTCCCCGCCGCCCAGCGTCCCTCTTCCCTGACCCCGACACCCATGTGTTGGCTTGTATGTACATTTTTGTGCTCGACGAGACAACAACAACAACAACAACAGCAACAAAAAAAGTCAAGGAAAAATAAATAAATAAATTGCAACATTGGCAGCATATTTTTACACTTCACCAAAAAGCCCACGGTCCTGGGTCCAAGTCCAAGGATAGCACAAGGATGGATGGAGGCCGAAGCGAAGCTGCGATGACGATGACGAAGGAGAACGTAAAGCAACGCACTTTTAATAAGCAATGCCAAATGGGTTAAATGGGGTATAATTAGACGGACAGCGAGTTGGTAACATTCGCCCGAAGGGAATGAAATGAGTTCTGAGGAGCAAAAAATATAATGCACCTTGATACTTATAATCTGTTCTGTGTGTGTCTTAACACTTAAGGGGTTAAAAACGAGATTGAATAATTATATTATTTTATATATTATCTACTTATGAATTGAAGATTCAGCTATTTATATATTTAGATTTAATGGGAAAATTAAAAAGTAATATAAATTATATGCGTATTTTTGTAGTCTTAAAAAACTCGAATAAATTAATTGTTTTGGTATAAAAATCGTATATAATTTTGTGAATAATTTAATACATTTTCTACAAGCTCTTAAAAGTAAGTTGATGTAATAGGACTCCTGAAGTTAATATATTATTCACATAAACCAAGAAAAACGTATGTTTAAAGTGCTAAATAAATTGCTAAAATAAGATATATCTTCGTCTTAGACCTCTCTTTCAAAATACTTATATTCCTGCACTTATAAAGATATTATTAAACCAATTTAATATCCAACTCAAAGCAAATTCACTCCATTTTCAGCTTAAATATATAGAGTTGAGATCATAGTCCTAGGGTAGTTGCAGGTTCGATTCCTTGCACCGCCTTGGGTTATTTTTGCACATCGTTTATGCGGCCCCCAGCATACCTAGGCGGCAGCATCCTTCCCGATTACCAGCCCCCGAGCCTCCACCACCAGCTCCATCTCCATCTCCGACTTCAACTCCATTCCCAACCCCATCTCCATTGCCATCTCCATCTCGGATCGGCGACTCTGTCAGCGCTCCACTTGTGGCGTCTGGTGTGAGAGAAGGATCCGAGGCTCGAAGCTCGAAGCTTGGACCGCAGCCTGCCCTTCGGTTGATATTTATTTTTTGCTGTTTGGGCTGATTAAAACTGAGAAATCCAATTTATTTCAAAATTTATTGTGTCTCACACGCGCTGGGACGTTCAGGAATTGAAAAATATCAATAAAGGCATATGAATTGTTACCCAATAATAAATCAAGTCCGCCAGTCCCCCAGCAAGACAAACAAATATTCCTTTTATTGTTTATATATATACAAAAAAACACAAAAAAAAAAACAAAGCAGGCTGAAAAAGGAAGCGTCCTCACCTCTTTTTCGCCGTGGTCTGTGGCATTTTTCGCACCGAGCCCCAATGTTGAAGTATTTCAATGTGAAAATCACCGAAAAAGCGGGAGAACAAAAAAAAAAAGAGAAGAAAACGTGAGCAGGCTCCCCAGGTTATGCGGCCCGTGATCATCATTTCATTTCAATTCGCTGTCCCAACTGGAAGACGGCAATTTTCTAAGAAAGACGAAGCGCATACCAAGGAGCCAAACGATTCGAGATTGGCTCCAACTTGGTGTTTCAGAAATATGTGCAAACAATTACGTGCTTCAGAGAACGAGAACGAGAGACGGAGATCTTCCCTTCTGGATCCATCCATCCGTCCGTCCGTCTGTCTGTCTGTGTGTATTTTTTCTCTGATTTTCGTCAATTAGAATGAGCGCTGAGCAGAGTGCGCTCCTTAAAGGAAGCTGTGAATGTGCGAAGATTTCTTTTGTACAAGTATATTCCTGGCCACGGCCTGGGCTTCTTTCCTTTTTTTTTGGGAAGCCCTGGAACCATCAACGGCAGCTAAAATTAATATACCCGCGATAACTCAACATCAACATCATGCCGGGGCCATGGAGATGGTGATGTGCACTGAAAACAAAGGGTAGTAAGCCTTTATAAATTTATAAATTAGCTAAAAATATTGATTTAAAAATAATTATAAAGGAAAATTTATGTTCTTAGTTTTAACGTTTTGTTTTCCCGAAACACAAATAAGAAATTTCGTAAGCCACCGGAGTTCCTATCTATTCCTGCACCAAACATTGGTCCTTCGCGCCGGATTGTTAGTGAAGAATTTATTACTTTATCGGTCTCAAAATTATCAATGACTTCTATGAACTTATTTTTATTATAATTCGATCTTTACTAATTTATTTAAACTAGTTAAATTGGACTTCCGGAGAACTAGAAATAGACAAATAAGACTCCTTTTCTAAAGTCTTTTTGCAGAAGCTTATACATAGACATATTGAATTCGCAGATTATTTTTGGGCACAAATTAGTTAATATTCATATTGTTCATGACTTTTACTCACTGGTTTTGATTTGTACTAATAATATAAATATTCCTAGAAAAGTAAATAGAAATTGAGGATTTCATGAGCTTCCCATAGGTTTATTAAGAAAAGCTGTCAGAACTTCAGTTTTAAGATAAATTATTTTTATATTCAAAATATATATATATAATTTTAAATATATATAAATTATATTTATATTTAAAATATATATATATATATATTATATTATATTAATATTTTTCATAGTGTTGGCATCCTCTTCATCGGCATCCCCCAGCCTTAACCCCTTCGTGGGCTTCGCTTTGCAAATTTCTGCCCCACGTTCCAACATCCTGTTTCGTGCCGTTCATCTTGTCTCTCCAATTGTCGGGACCCCGTCTCTTTGTTGCCTTTGCCTTTGCTTTAGCCATTGTTGTTGTTGTTGTTATTGTTATTGTTGTTGTTGTTATTATTGCTGTTGTTGCTGGCAGCTAGTTAAGCAGTTTCGCGTAAACGTTTTTCCAATATGAGCTCGCCAGCTCTCGGTAAAGGCCTTGCTGGCCGGCCTGTGTGTTTAGGCTGTCTGCAGGGTTGTTATTTTAAAATTAGCACTTTGATTTAAGTTGTCTACACTTCTACTCTTGGCGGCCCGTCTCTAGTTGGCCAAAAGCCCCGAGTCTCAAGCTTCGGCTACAGCTGCATTTGGGAAAAGGTGTTGAACAGCTGAGTGAAGGGTGGAGGTATGGTGGCATGGAGGGGTGGATGCAACTGCAACTTGATTGCCGCCACAAAAGGTTGAAGGTTAGGGCAAGATAAACTGTTGTTGATGGTGCCCAGAAAGCCATTATCCACATATCATCGCGCCGGATGATTTCAGATGTGTTTTGCAATGAGTTGCGGGGGATCGGCACATCCCAATGATTATGCTGATGATGCCTTCTCTCATCGGACAGTTCCTGGGAGTAAAAATGCCACGGGATGATGGTCGAGTTGTGTGGAGTTGAGTTGAGTTGAATGATTTCGGTTGTGGCATTCGTTTCCTGGTTACCGATTTTATTAGTCATGGCATTTTCCCCATTTCATTTCCCAGGCCCGCGGAAATGCTTCATTTATTTTATTGTTTCCCATCGCCAAGATTCACACCTGCTTTGACCAGTTGTTGAATTAATTGTGTGCTTGGTTTTATAAAAAAAGGAACAAGTTGAAAATTAAATACATTTAGTATGTATCCAAGCTCAGTAAGCTGTTGACTCATTTCTGTAAAGTAAGTTCCTTATGACTGTTTTTGCCAAGAAACCTATTTCATAAATGCATCTAGAAAATTCCTTGAAGCAGGGTCATTTCTAGAGTCACTTACTAGGCATTGGCGATTAGCTTTTCGCCGTTTTCTCCATTATCAGACCAACTTCCTATGCGTTGTACGCACATTGTCGATGTCCGCTATATTCCATTGAGTTGATTAACCCGCGAGGCATGTCTCCCCGGGGTCGGGTGCTGGCGGGGATTGGGCCAGGTGAGAAAGAGCACGTCGCTACGTTCCGAGGCGCCAGCGAGCAGCGTTGAAAGAACCGCATCTGCCGCAATTACGTCGCTGAGGTTGGGTTCTGGGCAGAGAGAGCGTCACGTCTCCAGTTCTAGGCCTCGAGTTTCCAGATTGAAGTTGGAGCTGAAAACGGTGATCAAGATCAAGATGGAGATGGAGATCGAGATCGAGATGGAGATGAAGATCTGGTCGCAGTTGCTAATCAACTCGTTTATCGGAGCCAGACGCGCCAGCGTAATCAATCATTGGGCCAAGATACAAGCGTGTGGACCGGGCTTATCTGATCCGTACTTGGGAGTCTCTCCGCTGGCACGTAAATCGCTTCCGGCGGACTCTGCATCTGGCCCCTTATCACGCGCCTAATTAAAATCACCTTAAACAAGCCGTCGCTCTCTTTCATAGTTCTGTAGAAATATACATTTGTTTAATTTTTGCATTTAAAGATTCAGATATTTTATAAAAATAATTAAAAAAAATAAAATACATTTATTCAATATACATTATTTCATAATGATAAAGTCGTTATAAATTCACAAACTAAATCATTTTTAAGCCGAAATTTAAAATTATGTTATATTTATTATATTGCATTTTTTACTTATACTATTTTTTAATTCTTACTATTTTTTCTGAGGCTTACTCGCACATAACATATTATTGCTTGAAGATTATTGTTATCAATGATGTACGAAAATTCCTACATCATAAAATATAACAGCTATGTATACTTTATTACAGCTTTATAAATGCAGATAAGGCGAGCTTTTTATACTCTTACAGGGAACGAAAACTTTGAGGATAAGCTTGTTCCACTATTAATAATAAAGATAAAGTACATGAACCCTATAAATAAAAAGAAAAAAAAAAACGTAATAATATTTAAATATTCAGTGGCATTAAAAAATTTCACATTTTCTGGTAAATTTATTCTTTAGTAGCCACATTAGACGAATTAATCTAGACAAATCTTATACCAGTTTTAAAAACATAATTAAGCTCAAGAGATCTTTCTAAGAAGACCCTGATGTCTTGATTAAATCTCTTTTAAAGCATTATTAACCGAAATTTTTAAAAGAAAGTGTGTACAAAATGCGGCACACAAAATTAAAAAAAATTGTTGATAGTTGATAGCGGACTTAAAATATTTTCTTTAGTATTTCCCAAGCAAGTGCGTTCGATGGTCCGCTGAGTGTTCGGCGTATTTTTAGTAAAATAAATAAAATATGAATATACCTAAAATCTTTGAACTGACCACTTATTGTTGGTACGAGATATTTAAACAAATCAAATTAAACTGCGAGACATCCGACAGCTTAAAAGGCAGATATAACCTGGTGAAGTACTTGGATCTCATCAACTTCGCCATAAGTCTTGAGTGCATAAAGAAAGCTTTTAAGCAGTGGAACTCGCAGCTCTACGAAGAACTTGACATCGAGAACACTTTTCTAAATACCTCGCCCAAGATATATATCGATTTATCGAGTCGTTATGAGACCGTGCAGAGAGTTTCGGAAAAAGACAAGGACATATTTTGGAAGTCCTTCATCAGTGCCATCGAGGAGAACGAAAAGCTGCGTAGCATAGACCTCACATATGAGCCAAAACAGTTCCATGCAGATCATTTCGATAGATTCGCGGCCCTCATAAAGGCACTAAAAGATAAGAAAACCCTCAAACATTTAAGCGTTAAAATGCGGGGTGAGTTTTTCTGCAAATTTAATACTTAATACCTCCGACTTATAGATATTTCTGAGGATTGTAGGCTATACCTTCGAGACTTTGCCAGAGTTGGGCAACCTGAGAAGTTTATATCTCGACGTGCGAATGTCTACTGACGACCTGATCGAGTTGTGTCGATCAAATCCGAAACTACTCTACCTAAAATTTAAGAGTACTGAGCTATATGGACGCTTGTCCGATATTGTGCCATATTGCAACAGTCTGGAGCAGCTAATTTTTACACTGAAGCCCGAGGTGGATGCCAAGGAGTATGCCCCATTGGCCAAGTTACCGCGACTCAGAAAACTAAAACTGAATGGACACCACCAAGAGGGTACTCTCGTCGACTTGTTCAAATGCCTCAAATTGAATAAATTGGAAAGAATCTTAATCCCGGACACTTTGCTCAGTAAGGAGGAGACGCAGGCGCTGGCCGAAGTAAATTCTTTAACCCTGATCAAAGGCGCCTTCGGGGATATACCAAGTATTGCCAATTTGGCAAAGCTTCCGAGGCTGCAATATCTATCCATAAGAACTCAAACAGAGCAGTCTGGTTTAATAGAACCCTTAATACCTCTAATAACCAGGACCTGTGTGGAAATCATGTCAGATTCCTTTAGATTCTTAATGTCATTTACCAAGGAAGATGGTGTCCTTCGCTTGAAATTTGATCTTCCCAAAGATCGTGAGGAAGATGCAAGTACTCGTAATCGTGAGGACCTAATATCTCAGCTCATAGTCTCCCTTTGCCAACGGTTAGATATAAGCCAACTGATTTTACTCGGAGATTTTCACAGCATCTTAGGTCACAAAATGTTCGATATTTTAGCTTCTAAGCAGCCACAGATTCTGCAGAAACTAATATTCTGGCGAAATAATCTCCTAAGTGTGGAGGAAGTTAATGCACTGGCTGCCATTCGTTCCTTAACGGTCATATTTTGCATGTTTAAACATTTGGACAGTATATTTGCCATAAAGACCCAGCAACTCAATGGGCTAACGGAAAAAGATACAAGAGTGGATAAAATCAAAACCGAACAGGTGGTAATTCGCTTTATTCATGACAGCAATGGTGAAATGACACTAACTTTTGACTTTCCCGGCATCGAAGTTGACCACCGCATCTTTGCTCCTTTAACAAAGTTGCACAACTTCAGAAGAGTTGAAATCAAAGGGAATCTCACTGACGGCTCTTTGGGCACTCTCTTCAAGAGTTTGGATTCGCATAATTTTCAGGAGCTACAAGTCCCCATAGTTGACCCCGAAGAGCTGCGGGCGTTGTCACAAATCAAAAGCTTGAAAGTCCTGAGCTGCGGTCTATACTGTTCCCAAAATATCAAACATCTGGCCGAAATGAAGCAACTCGAGTCCCTTACCATAACCGTCCATCCCAAGGGCTCTTTGAAGACGCTCTTCCAGTTGCTGGCCTCCCAGGAAGATCAGGTATTACGAAGTCTCAGTATTGAGAACATTGTACTCACTTCCGAAGAGATTTTCCAAGTTAGTCGCATTAAATCTTTGGAGAGAGTGTCACTGGGTCGACGGTTTGCCGAACGGAATCCTTGGATAATGGAAAAATGGCTAAGACGCCGCAGTTGCCAGAAGTGTCTGGCATCTCCTGGAGAATCCATGGATCAGCCACATGATAAGCAAATCGCAACAAGATGTGCCCAAAATTTAAATGAGATCGATTTGGTTGCTTCTAAATACTCGGATTATTTTAAGGGATATTCATCAAAGAGTGCCAGCAACTGGGAACTCTTGGCCAATCTGCCCAATCTAAAGGAACTATGCCTTTATACCTCCTTTAAGGTTGAGTGCCTGCAGGATCTCCTAAGGAAATTAACCCAGAAACTCTACAAGTTTTCCCTTATTCTGTATCCCGAGCGGATCGATGATAATGAAGAGAGTCTCTATAAGACCATCGAACAGATTGGTTTTCTTCAAAATATAACTCATTTGTATTTGGAGAACTCCGAGGGATATGTTCTTAGTGATCTCTTGGACTTACTTCAGTCTTCGTCGATACTTCGAAGCCTTAAACTGGATAGAACTTATATAAATTACGAGGAATCTCTCAAAGTTGGGCGAATGAAAAATCTAGAAAAACTGCTGCTGGGATTTTCCAATGAAGATAGCTTTCAAGTACTCACAAAATTAAGTGAACTAAACGATTTGCATGTGAATTCACCTCACGATAATATCGTATATAAAATAATGCCAATTTTGAGATCATGTAAAAAGCTCAAAAATATATTTCTTACTCAGGATTTGAGTCAGGAATTCATAGATTCTTTATTAGAAACTCTCAAAATGGTGAGGGATCCCAGCACTCAGGGCTCTTTTATACTACGAGCTCAACTAAAGGATTCCGATTTTCCAGTTAAGGTAAGCTAGATGTTAATTATTATTATTAATATAATATTTTCATAATTATATTTCATTTATACTTGTTTTAGTTAAACAAACTTGATGCAGTCTACTTAAGCATTAAACAAGAACCCATTGATGAAGGCTTTCTAGAAACCGAAGAGTTGGAATTTACAGCCATGAGAAGCACACTTTGGAGTCGTTGGTGGTAAAAAATAGCAGGTAAAGTCTTTATTTTATGTTTATACCATTTCTAATTAAAACATATTTAACATTTTCTTCCCAGCTTAAGCGGAAATTTGAACCAAAAATAAAACGAATCAACATGAAATGCCCGACAGCCATTAAAATGCATTCGAATCGGAACACATTTCATTACTAATCAGAGCGATAGCCGCCGGAATGCTCATGCATTTTTAATGCCCCATTTTGTGGCCGGAAGGAAGCGCAACACGTAAACGTGTTAATATGGACAACACAATCTATTAATTTGTCAACAATAAAGTAAGACAGCGACAGGCGACATCGTTCCCGAATGAGAGCATTGATTGGCGACACCAGAATCGACCAGGATGGGCTCTCTCTTGACTCCAGCTCCGTCTCCATCTCCATCTCCAGCTCCATCTCGGAGCCAGCTTGTTGTCAGCACAGCAGGTACGAAATTAATATGCGAGCAACAATTAAGATAAGCGCGCAAAGTTGTGAAGTGGCTGCTGCGAGGAGGGCGCAGTCGGTGGCCCCAATTGAGGTTGTCCGGCGGAGCGAGACCACAGCAGCCGCCAATGACTAAGGCGACAACAAGCTGGCAAGTCGGCAAGTTAAGGGGAACACAAAAAAAACCAACCGCCAGAGAAGACACCAATTCACAGCGAGAAAAAATATCACAAAAATCCGTCAACAGCTTGGTATTTCCTATTAATGTTTATCAATGGAGTAACTTTGGATTTTTGCATAAAAAGTAACTTAAAAGACTTTAAAAATACTCTTAAAAATTCTCTTTAAAATATTTTAAAAATTCACTTACTCTTAAAAACAATCTGAAAGTTTTTTGTTATGTTTATGATATTTAGAAATGTTTATTGTTAACTTATTTAATTTTATTATATTTTTATTTAAATTTATATTGTTCTAAATATCTATAAATTTTTAAGCAATCCCTTGAATTATTTGTTTAAACTTATTTATTTCCAAATTTTAATTATATTTTTAATTTTTATAAATACTTAAAATGGTTTTCCTTCATTTATCTCTCAAAATCGTACATATTTTTTGCTCTGTGTAGAGAAAAAAACGGAGAAGAGCCAGAGAAGCGATCTTGATCGCACCTCACCAACTGCTTCCTCTCACTGCAGACTCTGCGGTAGCCCGGGAACAAAAAAAAAATAATAAAAACAAGAACAGCAGCGGTTAAAATATTTTATATAAGTTGGTACAAAAAATTTAACCACATCCATTAAGCAAGACCTTGATGACAAACGGCGGCAAGTCTTTCGTGCGATAATAATAAGTATTCATTTCAGATACAATTTTTGGTTGCTCCTTGCCTTTAGCAGCGGTTTTTCTTGCTTTTATAATTTTTGTTTCTCATTTTCTTTTGGTTTTTTTGGTATGTTTATACTTATAATAAAAATTAAAGCTGCCCTTTAACTGATTTCCGATTAGTTCAGGGAAAGGAATGTTATTATTAAATTAAAGACGATAGGGGAATGTATGCTTTAATGAATTTATTTTTAAACCGAAAGTGAAATGTTATTTGAATGAGGTAATTTCTATTCAAAAACTTATTTTGATTTATTGTTTTTAATCATTTTTACATAGTTAAGATGGTTAAGATAGCTAAAGAGAAATCGTGTACAAACTTTTACATAACATTGCCAAAATTAGCAAACTCAAAACCAGAAACATTAAGCTTGTCTAAAACTTGTTTATGATTTTTTTCTTCAATAGTATTTTATTATTATATCATTTATTATAGTTTTAGTTCGAAAATTAAATTAACTTGGCATTTGATTACAAATTGTATTATATCTCCCTTCCCTTCTCTCTATTTCAATTTTCGTAAATTTTCCACTCCGATTTCCCATTCATATCTAACCGACAATCGTAACACGATCATCCCCAATTAGAGCTTCCTTTTTCCAAAAATAAACCGAATTGCAATCGATTAAATTGAATCCGATTCAATTATGTGAACCACCTGCGAGTGGGGACTCGGATGGATGGGCGTGTGAAATGATTGTTGTGTTAATTTTCGCATATGACACCAACGACCAGCGCCGACGACAGGGAAATTCGAGCATTTTATGCGGTTTATTGGCTTTGATCGATTGAAGGCGTCGTCGTCGTCGTCGCATTTTTTCATATCTGCGCCAGCCATACGGATCGAGTTTCCTTGACAGCTCATTCAGTGCGGTCTGGCTACGTCGGGTTGTTTTTTAATACATTTTTAGCATATGTTTTTGGTGGAAATATTTCGAGGCGATTTAGCAGGCCGTCAATTACCGCTAGCCACCTGATGACAGTTGCAATTAAAAAGCGGAGACACGAAAAGCCAAAGACAGGGGGTAGAAATACCCGTAGTTGGCATGGTAACATGGATGGATGCCTGTTAATAGACATGTAAACTGCAATTAAAACAAGCTAATGGGGCGGGGCTGACTCCAAAATATTTTGACTCGCTTAGCTTGCTGTCTCGGCCTGTTGGCCTTTTCTTTAATTAAAATATTTAAGCACGCAAATAGGCCTGTCTCTCCATCTGCCTTTCGGGCTATTGCCAGGCTATCCCGTCTGCCCCTATATGTTATTAGCCACGTCTACGTGCACCTCCTTAACGGGGATCTGCGGGAAAACTCAACTCAACTGGGCGTGTCCGCCTCGGAACGGAGCTGCTGCGGCTTTAATCAAAGTTTTTTGCCAGCGGGGAATCAATCATTTGAAATTTAAACGTCATCGTGCGTCGGACAACTCATAAGACAAACCAACAGTAACAGCGGGGCGAACCAGACAGCCCAGGTTTATACCATATGGCGATGGGAACGTGAGGTTAACATAGGTAACATAGGTAACAACAAATAATTGCTGGGAAATCTAATAAAAATTGCCTTTGATATTTTTTTATAATATTTTAAATATTTAACATAATAGATAGTTTTAAAGAAAAATAATTACTTAATTACAAAGGCTCAAATGCAAGAGTAAAAGGAAATACTGTTAGTATTTTGAAATATATCTTTATTATTTTAGGTGGTTTTATTACTTAATAAAATATGGTAATTATATTATGGGTATCGATATTAAAATAAAAAGGAATCCATTAATAGCTTTTTCTCTAGTAAAAAATATATATACATAAACGTTTAGAAACCAAAGTTAAACTAACAACCCAAGTCAAACTCGTGTGCTGCTGTTCAGAAATCCATACATAGGACTTGGGTGATTCCAGGATAAATATAGATATACATTAATTAATTAATTTATATATACTTATATATATAATTTATATGCAAAACACTATAAAAGCTTTGTTAGAAAACTTATTCAATTTAAATAACCCAACTTATTAGAGCAGTTCCATTAAAAATTGAATTGAAACGAGGCTTGTAGCATGAGAATTTTTAATAATAATTAATATAAATACAAATAAAATATATATAATTTAATAATTTACTATAAATATTTAGAGTATAAATTATAGTTTCTTAGCTAGAAATAAATTCACGTTGCCATCACCAACTCCCGCTTGAATGAGACTGTGGCGTGTCCGAGTTTTTAGCGAGTCGCCTCCCAGGCCAAGTAAAAAAATAAAGAGAAACAACAGCAGAGACCCAGTAAAGCCAAAAACATCTGGCCAACGCAATCACAAAAAACATTTTTCTTTCGCTTAAGATTTGTATTATTTTTGTGTTTTTTTTTCATGTATTTCTGCGAGTATTTCTGACCGCCTGGCCGGCCTGTCTTCATGTCTGGCCGGAGCTTGGTTAATGAATGCCAAAAGCGAAATTAATGCGTGTGGGGCCAACGCCATCAGCAGCGCCCCCAGCTTATCACTGTCAGGAGATCTAAGCTGGAACTGGAGCCCGCTTTGAGCCCCGTTGATCCGACGACGATGTTTCACCGAATTTATTCGCCAAATATCTATACGAATTTATTTGATTCGGCGCTCATGGGAAATTTATGCGCCTGTCGCCCGGCCTTTGTGTGCCTGCCTGCCTGCGCATAGATTTTTAATAAGTGATAAACATTTGAAATGACAATTTTAAAGTCGATTAATTAATTAAATGGCAATTGAAAATGCCAGACAGCCCCAAAAAAACACGGGCACGGAAACATGATGGCACAATAAAATACACAAATTGATTGATTTTCAGCCTCATACGCATTTTGTATAATTTATAATTTTGTTCTTGTTTTTCTGGTTAGCTTTTTGGTTGAAAATTAATGCGAATATTTTGGAGAATTGGTTTACGGGCAGGTGTTATCTTGAATAGGGAAATTGAGTATGGTTCGGATTCAGACAGGTAAATTATGGCCCTGCTCATGGCCTGACATTTTCATGACACGATTTCAAATTCAAAGATAACAAAATTAAAGTAAATGAAACGTTGATATGGAAATTATTCACACTGCAGGGGGAGTTGGTGTTCTTTGCGGAGAAAAAAGTGTGTTTAATAAGATATGTTTTTTTTTAGTTTATGAAGATATTTAACAAGAGATAGTCTTGGCACAAGAAATAAATTCAAAGTCTGCAAAAAACATATACCGATTTTTTGTGGAGTGGTTGAGTTGGAAACGTGAGATATATAATTTTTTCTCAGGCACCTGGTTTGATTTAAAATAAGTAATAAAAAACAAAAGATATTCTGGTTAAAAATGTTGCATAATTTATTATTATCTTGAGTTTAAATGCTCTTGCTAAAATTTATAGCTTTTAGGAAGTAAGTTGCATAAATATGTTAACAAAATGAAGTTCATAAATACAACTAACTAAAAAAATATCACTCATGTAAGAGGAATAATGCCTCGCTGAACTATAGAACCTTCAAACAGGCGTAAATTGTGACAGGCTTTGTACCTTAAAATTCTCAAGTACGAATTTAGTGGCACAGTTTTGAGGTTAGATCTGTCATTAAAATTAGTATTAATACGTTTTCTTAGTTTGAAATTCTTGATAATTAATTAATATCGTAAATGATGTTTATTAAATGTAAGTAATCATTATCTTTAATACTAAATCTGTTAAAAAGTAACCCTCCTTGAATCAGGACCTCCATTAATTAATCAATAAACCTAAATTACACTTAAACCCTGGCCTGGCAGTCTCACTTTCAATTTTTATAGCCTTGTTAACGATGCATGGAATATGCCACTTAACTCTACCCCCCAAAATAATAAAAAATAAAATTACAATCACACGCCCAGTCAGTCAGAGGCCCCCTTAAAACAATCATGATGGATTGGAAAAGTCTTTAACTTTTCGTATTATTTCGCTTCCCATGGAACGCCTTTTTATACGCGCATAGTTCAATAGTTTGAACTCTTTTTAATTGATCTTGATTAATCGCACACCACAGACACACACAGAATTACACACGGAGAGCAAATACCAAGGAGGCGGCAGGCAGGCTCCCCATATCGAATCGGAAGCCCGACCATTAATTACGCTTTAATTACCAGCCAAAAAACCAGGGGAGAGAAAAAATAAACAAAAAACGCATGGGGAAAAAAACCTTAATAGTTTTCGCCTTATCAGCATAGAGTTTCGCTGGCCAGCACTCCTAATTTCATTAGTTTAATGGCACAAAACTGTGGAAAAACCAACAACAGGGCCGAAGCCGAAGCCATGGCTGGGCTACCAAACTACGCAAAACGTGACGCTGTTGCCGCGCTGCTGCTACAAACAAAAAATTGTTAACAATTGTGAGAATAAATTGCTAAATAATTAAGTGGATCAACGGCCGGGGCAGAGCCGAGCAACTTGAGAGAGATCTCAGACTCCAAATTGCATATGATTAATTAAAGGAAATAAAATGCTGACGACGGACGCGGACGCGGCCACTAGAGAACCAGAATGAGTAGCAGAAAAATAAGAGCGAGGCGAACGAAAATCTTTTTCTTTAATTAATATTGAAGTGAACCGAACCGAAGTTCAGTAGCGAACCGACAGCAGCGAAAAAAAAAAAAAAAACAGAAAATAATATAACTCGTACAAAAAACAAAGACAGGAGGCGTTTTTCAACTCATTAACGTTCAAACGAATTCATTTGCATATCTCTACCTGCCCCAAATTAATATTCCATGGCTTCAGCATTCTTCTCTCGGCTCGCCCGACTCTTTTCTTCTGTTTTTTTCCGTAAATTTGAAACGCTTAAGAAACGAGCTGAGAAATGGTCTCACACAATTTGAACTGCAACACACTGACACTGCCCCTGCCTCAGTTAACTTTCCTTCCCCCGCCAGTCCCCCTCGATTCCCTTATTTTCGTTCAGTTTCTTTTGTCTAAATGATTTTTATTAACATTTTTTGCGTCAGGTATTCGAGTAGAGGGACACGCATTTGCTGTGTCACTGCAGTCGAGCGAGTCAGTGCAGCCAACTTGGATCATTTTTGGTTAAATAATTTGAGAACCTAGCTTTAAGGGGCAAACAGATGCCAATATGGAATTTGGGTTTTATATAGAATGTTTGAAAATAGAAAAAATGGTTCCATATGTTTTTATTTTGCATATTTTACTGCACACTTTTAATATTTTCAAAATGTTACTTAATAGAGTTACTCTTACTTAACGTTCCTTTTTGCTTTAGAAAGAAATAAAATCAGTTAACAGATTATACAGATCACAGTAAATTATATAAAATAAATAATGAAAAATACTAAAACAAAAATATTTAGATTGAAAATGTAAATTTTTTCCCAAAAAAAACTTTAGAGAGACTGATGGTATCTGATTGTACAATAATTATAAGTCTTGGCTTCTAAAGAACCTATTTCCATGCAATTTTTTTTTTTTTAATATTATAGGTAAACTTCAAAAATTAAAACTAAAGCATTTGTATAAAAAATAATAAATTTAAAAATATACATAAAATGAAGAGAAAAGTGAAGAGAGAATGAAGAGAGATGCTTATAGATTTTACTAGAAATAAAACCGTATTACCGATTGCTTCTATTTTATCAATAGTGATATATGTATATGTATATGATGATGAGTTGATATAATGACATATAATAGTCACACTAAAATCTTAAATATTTTTAAAATATATAGAGAGTGTAAAGATATTCATTGATTTTATAATTATAAGTCATATTTATATCTTCCGTATAAAATATAAACTTCGTACACTCTTTATAATATGATACCCTTAATAAATATCACAAAAATTTAAAGAAAATAGTCAATGCTTAATGACTTTGCTATAACTATAAATCATTTCCATAGCTTAGTTATCTATATAAGGTAAATTATATTTATTTTATAATTTATAGATTTCTGGCTATTTGTTGCACTCAATATTTTATAAACGTTGTATAGCTAGGTTTTTTTCGGATATTTAATAGCACCTCTGGCTAGATTCGATCTTGAAATAGACCCTTGGTCTTGGTCTTGAACCGTTCCAAGGGAAAGACGCCGGCGCATAGACAAGGCCCAGCCACCATTGACCAAGTCCACATTTAGGGCCAAAGAGTGCTGGGCGTCAACTGCATGCCATGCGTAAATGCCAAAAGCAGCGACCCTCGTCTTGGGTCCCTCCAGTGCCGAACCCGAGCCCGATGCCGGTGCCCCTCGTGCCTTATCTGCTTGTATTCATCTTGAAAATTGTTTCTAGTTGAAGTTTGCCTTTTAATTGTTAGGCGCAAACAGCCGACCGACCGACCGACCGACTAAATTAAATTTATACTCTTCCCATCTCTGTCTAGGAGTGAATAGTTCCATCTCTTTCTTGACGAGTGTGGCCCTCTCGTTCGCACCATGAACCCCATGTCAGTTCCATGTGGTTGCGTGAGCCAACTGCGGTATGCGAAAGTAACCCCCGATCTCCGTCACATGTCGCCCATTGAGCATGTGCAGCCTTTCAGGTTAACCGACTCTATCTGCATCTCCTTCCCTGTCGGTTGGCTCAATAAATTCCTCCGGAAAGTGAATTATTATAACGTTTTTATTAAAGTATGCCCTTGCATA
>VNJR01005855.1:0-52044 GCA_008042585.1 Drosophila punjabiensis | reverse complement strand
ATCTAACTGTCTTTTTGGCAACTTTACTCTCCCATTGGGTGCAATTAAAAATTATGTTTATATTTATTTTCTGCTCCCTTACTCTGCACACACAATTCTCCTGAAATGCCACTCGAAAAGGACAACAAATAAACAAAATGTGCGAGGGAAACGGAAATGGAAACACAAAATGGCCGTCAATGTTGACAGCTGACAGGGCGAGGGAGTTTCCTTGAGAGATGGAAAGGATTGCATGTGACAAATGTAGCTTAAAAATAATTACACGTACGGTTGCCATAACTGGCAAGGTCTTAAAACTAAAAGTGTTTTAATTTTTTATACTTAAACTCACCTTTATAAGAAGTTTTGTTGGTTTAATTATTTTGTAGGTGAAGTTTGATTAATCCCAAAAAAGTCCATAAGTTCTGAAAGTGGAACTAATAAGAAAAAACATTTTTATGAAATAATTATAAGCTTCATTTTTCCTAATATATAAGTGTCATATTTAAAACATCTTTATATTTAATTTAGTGAACACCCATCATATACCACATATCACTTTATTTTTTAATAAAAATTCCTACAAAATTACAATAATTATTATTTTTACCATAAAATATCTTCGCTTTGAGTGGAGTTCAGTCGCTGGGAAACCACAATCAATGGCATTGTCAACAAATCAGTTGAAATTACACTACATTTCCCGCATACCACATAATAACATAAAACTATGGTCTCGGTCCAATGAGGCTGTAAAGGTATTAATTCGTTGAATTTTTGTTTTCGCTTTTTTTCACTTCTGTTGTTTTCCAGCGAAAATTCGCAAGCTACATGAAAAACGCATAAGCCCAGATCCCGGTGCTGCCTGTCTGGGACCCCCTCTGTGGCCCCAAGACCCTTTATTCCTGCTGTCGCTGTCGCTGTCCCGCCCGAGCAGCTTATTCTCCTTCGTCGCCGTTGTTATTGTTATTCCTGCCGGCCATTCCGTTTTATTTACTAAGAGGAAGCGAGAGGGCAGAGCGGCGACCGAGCGACGACACCAATATGCATTTATACGAGGCATCGGCTGCAGATGCGAAAACATCAGCAAAGAGAAACAGAAAGGGAAAAGGAAACAGCTAATGACAGGGGCGTAGGTGGGATTTTTATCAGAGGGGGTTCTTTTAGGGGGTGTAATTATGATCGATTTAAACGGAATTCGATAAGATCTGCAGAGCGAATTTTCAAAGAACACAGAGGTCCGACAATGCCTTAAACGTTGCGTTGCTTTTATTGTCACTGTAATTCCCAACTGGTCTAAGCCTCAAATAGATATCAACTTAACTTAAGGCCCCGGAAATTAAGAAAATCTTTTTAAAACTATAATTAAGAAAATTTAAAATATTTATTACAAGTCTAAGGTAATGAACACTATCTATCTGTGGCAGTAAGGGTGTTAAAACCCCCTTTTCCTGCATTTTCTACTCCACTGGCCACAGAAGCCCTGAAAAAAAGAAAACAAAAAGCAAAACAAAAGCAGAAAGAGAAACAGATCTCGCAAAAAAGAGCGAACAACACAATGCGAATGTTCAGCGGGGTGTACACAGTGAGAGATGAGAGGTTTCCAGGGGAGTGAGGGAGGTAGTGGTACTGCCGGGGTGTCTACGGAGTTCTATAAGCCGCGCTTTATAACTCATATGGACTTGTTATGTGCCATGTTATCGTCTTGTTGTATGCATTTGTCCTGCTTCTTAACTCGTTTTCTGTTGCCCTTTTTTGGCTTTATAATATGGATGTTCCAACGAGGGTATTAATGGGATCTGATGAATATGGTATAACTAAGACTGATTTAATGTCATTAATAAAGAAATTTTACAAGTTAAATAAAGAAAAAAGGCTACATTTATGCGAGATATTTGATATAATTGAAATAACTTAGGGAACATGGAATTGCCAAGATACTTGAATAACTTTTTAACAAATTAATTATGTCTTAAACAGGCTCCCTTTGATCATGAAATAGAACCATATATTATACGCTATATACTTTATTGAACCTTAATTGAGTTCGATAATTGCTACCTTCTCTTCTCTCTTACTCTCTCACTCTATCTTTGCTAAACATCGCTCAAAGACAATCTATTGATGGATTAATCACCTCATCGTATAACAGGGCAATGTCCAGTCCACCTATGGATCGGTCACGCCTCCTCTCCGAGGAGTGGGCGGCAGAGAGGAGCAGGAGCAGACAGTGAAAAATGCTGTTAAACAAGTTTCGGGTTTTTCAGTTCTCATATATGTCGGTTTTTTTTTTCCCTCTGGCCCGCAGCCTGACGAGTGCGTGCCTTATGCCAGCCATGGGCATGAGAATTGGTTTTAACGTTCTCTCCTCCTTTTTTGCCACGTTTTTACCAGTTTATTTCTTATTTTTTTCTCTGGTTGTTTTGCAATCCTGTCTGAGAGTTAACAAAGTGCGGAGGCACTTAATAAGCAAAGTGTTTGCCCTGCATCCGTGGCAGAAACCCGTATACACATACATTACTGAGCTCGCTGGACAAACTTGTACTCCTGCCTTATCGATATTACTAAATTAAAACTCCCCAAGCCAGGTACATCCACAGAGTCAGAGAGAGAGAGAGAGTGAGAGCGAGATACAAACTTGTCATCAGCATAAGGAGGTGGCAAAAGTTTTCCGCCCGAATTCAATTTGAGAAGCGACAACAGCAGCAGGCAAAACAAAGAAGCTGCCCCCAAAGCGCCCGGAAAAGTCGAATACAAATCTGGTGGCAAGTATGAACTGCTCCATGTTGCCCCTCCATAAGATTCCCAGCCATCATCCTCACCAGAGATGAGGTTGCTGCCTTTGCTGGGCAAAGTTTTATGGCATTCATCGCCCCCATCCCTTAGCACTCCTCGTGCGTTTATAAATTACGTTACGTATACGCAACGTGGGCGAGCGCACATAAAGTATTCGCGTTATGAATATAGAAAGAAGTAAACGCAGTAAATTAGGCGAAAAATTCAATAATTTTGCCAACCAAATGGGACCAGCAAACGCGGAGGGGACCGACCGTCTCAGAAAGCAAACACTCGGGCTCCGAGGTTTGTGTCCTTGTCGAGTGGCAAAACTCAGGAGTGTAAACATTCTGGAGAGTCCCGATAGCTGCCACATTATGTAATGGGAAAAACATTAAGAAGGAACATTAAGACCCTAATCGATGTGGCAAATGTTTGATTTAAGGGAGGAAATTTTAAGAACTAAGGTGTTATATTAAAGATTTTTGAATATTTCAAAAAGTTTATATTACTAATTGATTGTTATTTTGTTAAATATTTAAGAAGTGACTCAAAAAAAAGGATATTTTCAAAATCAGGAAAATATTTTAATGCTTTATTAAATATTTTAGTTGATTTTAAGAACATTTTAATTGTGGTAGCAATTATTTTTAGTTTACATATTGTATGAATGGAAACATACTAACTAATTAACCTTATTAATATTTTATTTTTATTTATTTGACCCCATTTAGTATCCTTTTGAACAAGAAGAAAAGCTAACTTTGGGAAACCAAAAGTTTAGAACAAGTCTAGATAGACTCGGCTGTTGATGGCGATCAAAAATATGTATACTCTATAGTGTCGGTATGGACTCGCTGGCTGCGTTTTAAGCTCATGACTGAAATTATAATACCCTGCATTGGGTATAAAAGAATTAACTTCCAATATCTTCAAACACAATGACACGTTTTGATTATTGATTTAAAAAGTAATTAAAGTAATCTATTCACATTACTTCATCTTTAATAAAAACCCAAAATCCCACTCAATAATCAATTACAAATTAAATCTCTTTCCTATGAATTATTTGGTCTTAACACGCTTAATCTTTGTCAAAAAGTTCTTGCAGATACAAAAGATCAAAGCGCAATCTCACGCCAAGTAGCCGCAACTTTTGGCCTCCTGCCAACCGTAATTGGTCTGGCTATCATGAAAGTGGCCAAAGGGCAACACCCAAAACTAAATTACACAATTAATAAGCGCAGCCAGCAAGCCGGAGCAGCAACAAACCGAGACAAGCAAGCCGCAGCACATAATAACCGCAACATTTAAGGCGAAAATCTGCAATTAAGGAGCAGCGGTGGCAGCGCTGGCTCTCCCAAAAAAGGAGAACGAAAGCAGCGAAAGAGGAGTCCCTCCCTCTTTTCTTCCGCAGGAGCGATTGCGTGGGAAACTAACCGAATCCCGATCCCGACTCCCAACCAAAAAGCGACTCAAAAATTAATCAGGCGAACATAATGCAGGCGAGAGTCAGATGAGGCGGCGGAATGCGATAAAGGCGAAATGCGAAAGGGGAATTTTCAATGTATGTATTGCCCGGCACATACATACATATATAGATAATGAAATACGAGGCTCCTGCAAGTCCAAAAAACCCAACCACAGCCAAAACGAACCACTCCACACTACTCCCTGCACGCCTTCGTCCTGGCCCGAGGGCAGACAGGCCAAAATAATGGAGCCAATGGCCATGGCCAGAACAACAGCAACAGAAAACCCAAACTGGTTAACAAAGCAAAACATAAACAACATTTTCAGCGAATTCGTAATGCCCTAAAGGTACACATAACAAATAACAAATAAACAAATATAAAGTTGAAGGGATCATAAATCATAGGATTTTTGTGTGGGCAATACTAACTTTTTTAATATACTTTGAAAGGATACTGATATTTTGTAGATTGATGTCACGTTCAGAAAACATATAAAGCATTTGTTTTTACTGGTTTTTATTGTTCTAAAAATACAATAAAAAATGGACTAAATTGATTAAATATAACAAGTATTTAAAGTCAAACTTCTCCAAGGTTACATTAGACCAGAAGAAGATTCAAAAGCTATCAAATATATCAATTATAATGAACTTGCGCCAACTTTTATTTTTATTCCTAATTAATTTAATAAATAACTATTGGTTATTCATTAGCGCAAAATCATTCATTCCGCTTCTTTTGAGGTCAATATAACTGCCTGCAAATATATGTCAATATGAAAAGGATTCTAAGAATCAACTCAAGAAGCTCTCTGTTCTCGCCAATGTCCTTGTCCAATAGATTCACTTCCTCTTGGCCAAATAGTTCAAGTGCCGCTTGGCGAAAGAGTAGCTGCAAACAAATAAAGTAACCAAGAGACCACGAAGACAAGGACGACAAGGAAAAAGCTCATAACCGAGGTCCTGGCGCTTGGCATTTTTGGCCAGCAGCTGCCAGACAATGCTACGCCCCCACCTAAGCACATATGTGGCTGGGGGGGGGACGAGTGGGCGGGAAAACTCTAGCCGGAAAATGTATGTGTATGGGCGGAGATGATGAGCAGGAGGAAGAGGAAGGGGTCCCAGTGCAATGGCACACAGCCTTGGGGGTCGTGAAGGGCGAACAAGATATGGCCATAGACAAGAGCTCAACTTTCTTATCAATGTGGGAGGGAGACCTAGGAAGAATCTCTAGGAGGAAAACCTGGTAGAAGAACAAGCAGCATAGGAGTTTTCCCGCTCTCGTTTGTTTTTCCCAGCGCATGAAATTGCAAACATTTTCTGCGAGTCATCTGAAAAGTGGAAAAATAGAAATAAAAATAATAATAAAAGCAAATTCCTGCGCTCCTCAGCCAATACTCATTAGATTTGTGCAAATACTGTGCTGACACCCCGCGCTCCCCCTCCCAGCCACCCACCCTTCCCGTTCCACTAATGATGGCAGCGCCCTCGTCCTCTTCGGGGAAAGTAATTTCGCTGCTTACGCAATTTTTCATTTCGCGCTCGCTGCGCAAATAAATCAGAAAATGTTCAATTTTTGTTTTTTTTTTTTAACGAGCCACCAACATTTTGCCATTGACTTTTGGCTTGTTTTTCCCCGACGAGGGCGGGTGGTGTTACTAGTGCACTGGGCGTGACCTGCAATGTTAAGGCAAATAAATCGTTCAAGTTTTCGGTTCGGTTCGGTTTCCATTCCATTCCAATTGAATGTAATCAATGCTGAGCACTTCACATCTCAAATATGTTTGCCATTACCCAAACTGCTGCATTTATTTGAGGGGAGGGAAGTTCCCGGGGGGGAGGGACTTTGACTGATAAGCTGTGCTTTTCCAGCCAAAAAGCCAAGGCGTTAAGTTTAACAAGCAGCCGAACGTACAGTTTAAGGCCAAAGCAGCAACGATGTGACAAATTTAATGTCTGTCAGGAGGAGTATATTGCATATGTTTACGAGTATGAGGTACGAGCAGCTTACACAGAGTGTAAAATATTCATTGGCAGGTTGCAATTTTAAGTCACACATCTGCCGAGCAGCCTTGAGGAACATACATATATGTACATATATAGAGCATTTTATGCTTTTTTGATTGCTCACGTCTGCTCAAGCCAGAGAGTTGATGGAAAAATAAATTCACGATTTAAATCTTAGAATTGACTTGGGATTTACCAAGAAAATCTACTAAAATGCAAATAAACACTACAAATATTTTGGTGTAAAAAGTTTTTTGAGGGTTCCATTAAGAAGTCTAGAAAGTTTGGACAAGATTTCTAGGAAAATTCATTGGGAAATCTTATAGATTCCTAGGAAATTTGTGGCTCTTTTTAAAGAGATATTTTCCTATTTATGTTATTGTGTCTGGTTATAACTTATTTGGAAAACAGATTTTAATTTTGTTGTTTTTGAGCTTAAAAACTTAAACCCAAATATGTATGTTTAGGCAAACATCTCTTAAGTTTATGCATAAAATATTAGTTGTACATTTCTAGTTAACCAATTAGAAGCTTTTGGCTATGTAATTGGTTTCTGGTTTGGTTAATTTGCTCGCAATTACCTCGGAGGCTGCTCTGCAATTCCAGGCTGGACATTCATCTCCCGGTTCAGTGAATAGTAATCCTGTTAACCAGCATTTCCTACCCCTCCCCTCGCATTTGCAATTCAATAATTTCCATTTGTTTGCTTACATAGCTTCGCTACCCCTTTTGCAATTAGCTAACCCGGAATCCATGGAGTTGCCCGAAATGTGCTCACATTTAGCCACAAATTAAGCTAAACCCACTTGTGACCAGTGAGCTCCTAGGGACTTTGTGAAGCAAGGGACGAGCAAGGAAGTACGTTTCGGTTTATGGTGGTATATAGCCAGGTATAATGGCAGCTAAAGGCGAATGCATATGGTTGCCAGTGTGCTTTGTATTTGCCACTCGCAATCAATTGCCACAATTTGTGTCGATATACGGGCTGGCAGCATGTACCTTGTGCCTCTGGATTTTCCAAACAATTTTTCACTTTCGGTTCTCGTTCCCTTTAAGAGCCTTCCATCCTCCCTTTCTGGCTTCCCTAAAATTGTAAACTAAAAAACAAACTGCTTTAAGGCTTCAATCCAATTTGATTTTCATCACTATGTAATCCTTTTTTCCAACCTGTCGTTTTTCCTCTTCATCAATACTGTAGAAGCCCTTTTTTCGAATGCCAGTAAGCTTTTTGTTGATGCGATTTTTGTGCTGGCGTTGTTGTATTTATTTAAGACTCAAATCGAATTGCAATTAAAGGCAGACAACGTTTCGATGGGAATATATATTTTCAGGGCACGGGCATCCTTCGTATCCTCAACCTGTTTGTTGCCATTCTCAGCTGGAGCTGGGCCAAAAGTTCAGTTAACAAAAATAGTTTTGAAGGCTGCTCTGCTTGAAAAAACTAAAAATATCTGAGGCAGCAGTGCAACTGCAACTACACGTTGAAGTTTAATGAATAATGAAGAGGTCGAAATTGGAAGTGTTCTTATTTTTCTTATTTTTATTTCTGCTAAAATCAATTTCAGAGACATCATACACAACAAGGTTGTGCAAGAGATGCACCTCTGTGCGAAAATAAATATTTAACTGTTACTTTTAGGATTCTTACAGGGCTCATCATTATATTCTTCCAATCCCATTACTGTCTATTGTAAGCCACAATTTCATTTGAATTAAAGCAAATCTGGGGCTTAAGCCAAGCATATTCCCCGTAATTAATTCAGTTATCCATGAGCCTCGTTCCACCAGCGTGGCCGCAGTAAATTGCTTTACAAATTGCAACAATTTATGCCTAATTATATTTAAATTTGACAGGCCATTGGCTTTGCCTTTGAGGAGCGAATGAAGGGACGCCATTGACCTTACCCTGTGTCTCCTTTTCCCCTCCGAGAAGTCAAGATGTCGACCGTGCCCCTTTTCGCCCCAAAAACTCAACGCAGCCCCTCCTTCTTGGTCCCTGAAAATGGCAGACAGAGATTGAGGGCAGAGGGAAGGCAGGTGGCAGCTGATAGCTGTAATCCGACCAGCTTAGGTGGGCTCCCAAACCATCTCAGAGAAACCCTACTTCTGCTCCTGCGGAAGGAGAATGTGGCCCGGCAGTAATTCACACAATAAGCCGCAGACAGGCAACCAACAGAAAAAAAAAAAGAAAAACAGATATAATGGCGGGCATCGGGAGTTGCAAAATAAAAGGTACCCTACAAAAAAAAAGGTAAAATTTAGGGGTGTTTTAAGAGGTAACATCATACAATTTTTTACAATTAAATATATTGGAAACTACAGCGAATAATACTATATATTCCCTTCCTACATTTATACTTTCTTTGAGCGGCCTTTGAAGAGTATTAACTATTTTTTATTTTGTACACTTATATTTTTTAAATTAAATTAAATACAAAAATTAAGAACTTCCCGGTTACTTGCTAGTCAAAACTTCCCTGTTACCCTGTACAAATTTGAGGTATAAATAGATGTCGGAGAAAGCAGAACGCGGGCAGAAATGAGAAAAGAAACGAAAATTTCCAGCAGCAGGCAGCTTGTGGCACGTTCCACACACACAGAAACACACCTGAGAACAGGTGAAGAGGCGCAAGGGGGCAGACTTGTGGCATGCCTCAAAGGCAAATGTGGTTCAGACCAAAAAAAAAAAGGCAGAAAGAGAGACATTTCGGCGTGCCTCAGCAAAGAAGTGAAAAAGATGCGAAAAAATAAGAACTGACTGGAACTTTGTTAGCTCACCTCTTTAGCACGTAAGCGACAATTACCGGGCTGCAGTCTGCAGTCTGAAAGATACAGATACATATCAGCAACAGCCATGGGAGCCACCGAAGCCAGGAAAATTAAGCGAAAATTCAACCCGTGAGTCATAAATTCGCTTCGACGCCTCCACGTTTTGTTTCGCATTTATATATATATACGAATATCTTTATATATTTTTTTCACATTTTTACTTTGCATACTCCGCCGACAGAAGGGGGTAAGGGTACGAGGAGCGCCAGCCGCCAGCTGCCAGGCGAGGGGCGCGATAGTGATAATGTATGCGGCGTGGCTTACACATTGTATCTGCGAGATACAAAACAATTAAAGGCAGCCGGCAATCGCTTTAATTGTGATTTTATGCAAATATTTGCCAAGCCCCGAGATTCTTAAAGGTTTACTCTCACTCGCTCTCCAATGGATTGAATTAAATTGCCGACGCGAGCTGAGCTTAACGCTTTATGCAATATTTATTCGGCTCCGACGAGCTCCCATCCTTCGCTGAGTCACTTTTGGATATTGTGTATATTATTTTTTTGTGCAAATATTTGCCCCATGAAATCAACTTGTATTTGGTATCTACTCCCCTGTACCCCTTTGAGTTCCTCCAACTTTTGCAGCACTTGCAATTTAGTTGAAATTGTCTTCAAAGGAACATAACAATAGCGGCTGCGAAACTGTCTAAACTTTGGGTTGCTGCAGTTGCAGATTGCAGATTGCAAATTGCAGTCTGTGATCAAGTTGCAAAAGGCGCTTATCCTTTGACAGAAAAGTGTCGGGGAAAAGACAGCTGTCTGATAGAGCTGGGAATTTGAGAACTCAACAGTTAGAGCGAAAATGTTTTTAATTACTTCAAATGTCAAGTGTCAAAAGATAATAAAGTTGCACAAGTTAATAGCTCTCAAGATGACTCCATAATATAAGTATAAAGTTATTGCTTATAATACTAAAGTGTTAAGTCCATAATGGTGTAAAAGATGCCCTTGCTTTTGTAGCTCCAGCCTCAAACATCTAAATAAAAGACTTTTGTATCTCCATTCCAGTTGAATTTTGTTCAGTTTTTGCTGAAACTTATTTTGTTCTTTGCTCTAGACATTTTTGTTGGCCAGCTGAACATTTTCTTTTCATTTCTTTGGTTTTGAAACTCGGACGGAATATTTGGCAATTTAATTAAAATGCTCGGCTATTTCTGGTTACGAAGGCAATCAGGACGCCCACCTGACTGGAGTTTTGTCCACAATTGGCCAGCTTCGGGCAGCAAGGCTTGCAATTACATCCAGTGGCCAGGCCACAAACTAAACAAATATCTCGACACAAAAAATGATGAAAATTTGCATCTCTGTTTAAGCCACAAAAGAAATAACCTAAACTCTTTGCAGAGTCAAAAGTTATCATTTTTGTGTGGATATTTTCATAGCTTGGCATGTGGCCGGCATGCGAAATAATTAAAATAAATATATCCTGTTTTCCTTCCACTGACTTTGCGACTTAAAATGGACTGTAATTTCCATTCAATTCGTTGAAGGCGTAAAGGATGGGTGCCTTCGCCTGCCTGGTCAGGGCAATAAAACATATCAAGTTGTCAGAAGTGTGACACTGATTGAAATTATAAACTGTCACCAGCAGGGACGACATCCCTCGGATGTGAAAACACATAGATGCGTAGATGCTCCCAAGTGGGTGTCGTCCCATGTATATTATTTGAGATTTTTGCATACAAATTATGCCAAAGTCTGTCTGTGGCAGCTCCGGCAGCAGCAAATGTATTCCAAATATTTGCCCGGTGAAAGTGTTGACGATATATGGAGCAGTGAGAGGAGGGAGGAGAGAGCAGAGCAGGAGCAGGAGGAGCAGGAGAAGAACTGGCAGGATTCGAGGGGGAGAATTTTTGGGGATCCGGACAAAGTTTTAGCCTGCTGCTGCTGTGCGATAGAAAAAATATTGTTGCGCATTAAGTCTGGCTTGCAGGGATAGTTGGCAGTTTTAGTCCCTAGTTTCAAATGCACTAGAGTCCTTGCACACACACACACAGCCTGCACAGCCCTGAAAAACTTTTAATTTGTGCGTAGCTAGCGAAAGTATATGAAAAATGGCACGAAAACAAAAGTTCCCTTTAAACGGAGCACTGGGCTGGGGAGCCAGTAATTGAGGCAAACTGTGAAATACGAGTACATAAAGATGCTGCAAAAGCAGGCCAAACAAATTAAAAAGGCTTGAGCGAAAGGGGGCCACATTGGGGTAGATCGGGACACAGGGATTGAAAGATAATTACGTGAGTGCGTCAAAGGCAAGAAGCTGACTGGAAGAAGTCGAATAGCTTATAGTATCCTTTGGGTAATAATACAAGTTATAATAATTATTAACCTTTTAGTTTTGGTATCTTTTCTAACTAAATAACATTATTAACGTTGAGATTTAAGCATTTCCATTTAGATATAAACTTTAAATAATTTACTTCCATGTTCTAACAATCTAGAAAGAATTTTACAAACAGGAAACAAGCCATAAATCTTTTAAATTTGGCCACAAAAGGTTATAAAATAAATCTTAATGTTTGCGGCATTTAAATTACTTCCAAGATTTTAGATTTCAACTATAAAAAAACTAGGTGTAGTCTTTAAGTAAAAAACCAAACAGCTTAGCTGATAATTTTGTAGTGCTTCTGCCTGCTTAAACTTAGTGATTTAAAGATACTTTTAAGCAAACAAGATCTTAATGACCTAACAAGATAACTCGATAGGCAAACGAGTCAGAGAGGAAAACTCTAAATAAAGTCACCAACTCTGGGGAAAAAGCCAATGGGGATCCAGGAAAATTGTAATTAGCATGCTCAATCGAATTTCCCTCTCCCTTGCCCGCATTGATTAGGCAAATATAGTAAATAAGCTACACAGACCAAAATGTTCAACATTGACCATTAAGCAAATCATCTTACCACAAAAAAGGGACTAAAAAGGGGTAAAAGCAAGTAAACTAAATTTCAATTAGTGAGTGCCGCCCATAAAAAAGGCGGGGCAGAGTCAAAGTAAAGAAGGAAAAAAACAACAACTCTTCTATATAGTATTCCTGCAAAGTTGGCTTCGGCTTAAAGTTGACAATTAAAAACTTTTTCGGAGCTTTTTGTGTTTCTGGCTGGTTCGCCCATTGTTGTTGTTTCGCCTTTGCTATCAGTTCTGCTGTTCTGCTGCTTCGTCTTCTTGTCTAAATGAATTTTTTCTTCTCTCTCTTTCTTTTTTTTTTGTTTTGTCTCTTTTTTGCCAACATAGAGAGACAAAGTTTGCAAACGCAAAACTGTGCAAATTAGTTTAGTTTTCTGGTATTTTGTTGTTGGCTTCTTCACTAGCTCTGTCTTGGCAATGATTTAAATTTTCTGGCTTCTAAAATCAAATCGGTGTTGTGCCCAATGAAGCATAGCAAGAAAAAAAAATTACACAATCAAATTTCTAGATTCTGAAGTCGTCCATTAAATATTTACAATTCAAATAAGGCTCCAGCCAGTGACAAATGTGTTTTCATTTTAATTTTCTATACTGCTTCTGTGTGTATTTTGACAAAAGATTTGGGTTCTTGAGAAGTTATTTTTCATAATATAAGAATGTTGTTAATAGAAATTGTGAATTGGTTGTTAAAGGTTCACTGATATGAAATATGAAATTAGTGCTGTTATTTATTTTGATTTTTTAGACAAAATATTTCTTGATATGTTTATTTATTATTTATTCAAAATGTTTTCTATTCAATGATATATCGAAAAAACTCGGACTTATTTCTTCATATAAAGTTCATTCATTTAAAGAAAAATATAAGTTTTAGAGGAAAGAGGAGAGAGTGTGCACTTATCATTTCTTTTTTATTTGGCTTATAAAAAACAGTCTCTTTATATTACTTTTTATTATATGGTAAGAGTAAAAACAATAAATATAAATGCAGCTTTTAAAAGGGTTGTATTTCGGATTTATAATGTCAATTCTGACATGTCACTACATATTTATCTTATGTTCTTAAAAAACATTTATTGTTTAGGTGTTACATGATCCCTTCTTTTTCTTTAAAAAAAAAAAAATATATATATATAAAATATATAAAATATAAATATATATATAATTTATAAATATAAAAATAAATAACTATATTAAGATCTCATTTAAAAAATTCTTTGTGAAATAATTTGATTAAGTTATATTAAAACATGCATCATATAATCACTATACTATAATACAATTATTATTATTAGAACTCAACAAACAAAAAGGTAACCTCCCATTTAATAGTTATTTTTGCAGTGTGATTGGCGAATTGTAGAATGCCTCAACAAGTTGTTGGGGTTTTTTTTTTCGGTGCTATGGTAGGGGTGGGGTGCTTAGTGGTGTGGATTCTCCGATCAAATTAAACATTTTTTTGTTGTTCGAACTTTTTACAAGCGACAAAAGCCAGTTTGTGACGCCGACGTCGACGACGACGCCGAAGCCGGCAGAGAAAGCCGCGACATGTGGGCGGCGGACACAGTCACACAGACACACACACACAGAAGACCCACACCCACACACGGACACACGCATACCAATGCAGAACTCACCTCGGCTAAACCGCTGCGACTGCGCTGCTACTGCGGCTCCAAACTGGTTTTTATATGATATATCTATATCTATATATATGTAGGTATATATATATATGTATGATTTCTGGCTTAGCTTCTCTTCTCTGCTGCTCGTCGATATGTGCGCGTGTTTATATGTATTTGTGTTGCTTTTGGTATTTCTCTTCTTTTTTTCCAATATATATATGTATATGTTATATGTTTTTTTTTTTTATGGCGTTGCGAAACACTCGAGTCGGCTGTTAGGTGCTGCTGCTGTTGTTGTTGTTGTTGCTGCTGTTGGGTTCTTTTAACCCATATGAGACAAGCATTCAATTAGGCCCCACAATTGGCCAGCAAACAAAAGAAATCACACAAATAAACACTGTATTTCACCCATACACAGGGGCATATCCTACACAGGCAAACACACGCACACACCACAGGTTAACCTGTGCGCTTCACTTGCCGCGCGCGCTTTTCTTTCGGCTTTTCTTCTCTTCTTTTTTTATATTTCAAGACGGGAAAACAGACTGTAGGCGGCGGGACTCGCGGAGTTGGAACAGACCGCCGAGCGGTAAACTGAAGGTCCGAGCTTCGTGTTAGCGTGTTCAGCGGGCGAGATTTGCCAGCGATTTCACTTGACCCAGCGACGCTCATCCGCACAGCACACGGTTTATAAACAAACTGAGGAATCTGAATCTAAAACTGAATCTGAAACCGAGTGCCAATGCCAGCAGAGTGTGGCCCCCCACACTGACTGCCGGCTCCAAACGAGTTTGCTTCGAGCTTGCAACTCGAACATGCTCGATGTTCGAAGTGCGAGTGGGTGGTGGAGTGGGAGAGCGGGTGTTCTTTTGTCTAGAACAAGAAATAATGTAATATAAAATTATTTGAAGGTTAGCGGTGTTAAAAGGGTATTTTTAATGAACATATTTAATTATTTAAGAAAATATTGAGACTTTAGGGTACACATAGAATAATATACATAAGGTGATAAGTAAACAAAACTTCGTTTAAAGAAAAATCGTCAAATTAAGCTAACTTCGGGCAGCCGAAGTTTTCTAGCTTAGAACTGTGCAATTGGATCATTCGATAGGGAGCCCTTTACCAGCTTAGTGTCTTTGAATTCATTTAATTTCATTTGTGGGTGTTTACTATTTTCATATAAAAATTTGTGCTTTTATTTATTTATTTCAATTTAAATTATAATATAAAGTCTTATAAATAATTATTTTTGGGAGTTTACTAGTATTTTTCTTCGATATACCAGTATACACCAGTGCGTATACGTAATTTTTTTGGACTTTGATGCCTGAAGTAAAATTTAAAACTTCTTCCCGGAAGCCATCTACCAGTCTTTAATAAAATATAAATAGAAATAAATAAAAAAGCAACAGAAATATATTCAAAACTCATACACTTTAATTAATAGAACCAAGGTGGTAAAGGGTTCCCAATCGAAGAATCCAATTGCAAACTGTTAAGGTATACAAACTTTGCTTTTCTGCACTTAGCTTAATTTGTTCTTTTTATATTATTTTTGTTTACTTATTTTATGGATTAGGTATATTGCAACATGTTTTGAAACGCACCTCGCTTTTGCCTTAGGTTCGAACCAACCTGTTTGAGTTCGAAGCGCTGCATTCGCGGAGTAGAACCACAACATTCTACTTAACTCCACTGAGGACAAACAAACAGCCATAACTCATGGTATAAATAAAAACGAGGGCTTAAGAACGACGGCGATCGAACCTATTTGAGTGAACGGAAAAACACAACTTCTTTAAGTATCGAAAGCTTTTTCTTTCCCTTTCCCTTGTGCCTCCAAGGCGGACTCTCTCGTTCCATTTGCATTTCATTTTCATTTTTCTTCGTTGCTTGATTGTTTGTTGATGTCTTGTCACGAAGTTGATTTTATTTTTCCTTATTCATTGTTTTGCTTTCGCTGCTGCTGTCACCAATATTGTTGTTGTTTTTGCTTTCGCTGTTGCTGCCTTCGTCACTAAGTCAATTTTAAGGTTTATTTAAATTCCATCTCTTTTTTTGCCTAGTTTTTCTAGTATTTTTTTTCGCGTTTTGTTGCTTTTTGCTGTCGTTGATATTTTTAGTGTTTTATGCAAATTTTTAAGACGCTATTGCTCTGTCTCCCTCTATCTCTCTCTCTCACTTTAGCTCGCTTACATTGTTGCTAATGAGACTGTCTTTATGCCTGGCCACACTTATTGGTTTTCATAAAAGTTTTTCCAGCATTTTTCCTTCGTTTGTTTGGCCTGTTGCTCGGCCTGCTTGTGTGTAAGTGTGTGTGTTTACTGCAAAACTAATAACAAATTAATTTTGATTTGAATTATTCATGCTCGGCTTAACACTCACACACACACGCACACACAGGAGTAAATGCAACGCATACAAGCACACACTCTCACACGGACGTAGAAATTAGCATTTTGAACTGGGATAAGCTGATTTAACCCGGAATATGCAATTAGCGCACTCGGTATTCCGGTTTGGATCGAAATCGAATTCAACTTGGAATCTAGATTCGCATATTTCTCTCACAGATTTGGCACGATGAGACTTGCCTAACCCGAAAGGTCCTTAACTCACAGTGTCTGGCTATAAGATGAGATGAGAAAAGGAACTATCCTCTTTGATACTTCCTTAAATGTAAATGCAATATACAAGATTATTTTATTAAGACTACACTGATAAAAAGTTCAAGACTTTTTGTAATTTTTCAAGACTTTTGGCTACGAAAGTAGCGCAAGAATATTTATGTCTTCTTTTAAGAAATTTTTTCTTTTTTTAAGTTGTTTTGGTTTTAAATGAAGCTTAAAATTTCGTAATTCCAGAAATTTAAGTTTTATATTAAGATTTTTGGTATTATATCAAAATTTTAATTTAAGAATGCACTTAATCTTGAAAGAAGATTTTATTTTTTTATCAGTGTATATTTTTGCAATTTTACAAGGAAATATTATTACTAAGATTGTCTGCCAATCAAGCTACTGATGTCCTGTCAGGTCAACGTCAGAAACAGCTGTAAACCGAATCCTGACAAGGTCTCTAAGCTTTATGCATTATTTTACTATTTATTCTGCTCAAAATAAAATGATTAGCAAATAAAATAGTCAATATACAAGTAACGTCTTAAAAATAAGTTAATTTCAAATTGAATCTCGTAAATTCCAAACTAAAAAAAAAAATTCAAACTAATAAAGAAAATTCAAACTTTTCAGAATAAATTAAGGCAAACTTTGTGCCTGCTCCTTGTTGGTTCTAGACAAAGAAGTTCAACTGTAACTATATATAGTAAGCAGATGCACTCGGAATCATTCTTAGATCGACTATCATCCTTGCCTTAATTCGGACTTATCTATGTTAAGACTGGTTTCTTTAGCAGCAGGCAATCAGCAAAGACAAGAGGTCTGTGAAAGGGGGGAACTCAGGTGAAAGGAGGAAGTCTCGGGACCCCTTACCCGCAAGCCAGGATCCTTTCTGTACCGTTAATGATGATGCCACACACGTGTCTCCCCGTCTCTCCTACTGTGCGACTCTCTGAGTGTGTGTGTGTGTATGTGTGTGTGTCTACGAGTTGGATGCGAGTTGGCTGCAGCTGGGCTCCAGCAGGATGCACTCATGCAGCTTGATTGGCCTCCTCGTTTAACCAGCTTCAATCCTTAGCGTTCCTTGTCTCTTCTCTCATCCCCGGCAGTCAAAGGCAAAAAGGAGCAGCTCCTGTTAGGAATTCAGTGAGTGAGAGCGAGGGGAAACAAAACATCCGGTACCATATTTTTCATCATTCTCCTCGTTTGGGGCCAAATAAATGGGTTAGTATTACCAAGGACACCTGATAGCACAGACCGGAAGGCAGAGGACTTAGACATTAAATTGAAATAGGGGAGAGGAAAAGTCACCCAGGAAAAAAGAAAATATAATAATAATGGAGAAAGGGGTAGAAGAAAAAAATATGATACAGAAGGTTGAATTTCAAATGAAGGAAGCAGCAAAAGGAAGAAGGGTTAAGTAGTTGAAAAGTAATTATTAAAAATAAGAAGAGAACTATTAGGAAGTGAACTAAATGAGTGTGGATGAGGCGAAACTACAAAGAGGAGAGGTTAAAATGATACTAAAATATTAACTTAAATAAAGATGAAACAAATATTAAAATATGGAAAAGGAAAAACCATTCCTAAATTACTTTACTTTGTGTTCTTTTTTATTATTTTTACACAGGAATAGTAAAAATCTTTTTAAGAGTAATCGGAACAGAAAAAATTAGGGATTATCCTTATATAGTCACACTTATTTATACTTTTTTTTATTATAAATGTATTCCTTTCTTTTCTACTGCATTTATTACACATATGTAGGTATGCACTTATTCCTATTTGATTCCCCTCATTAAAATGTCTCCCTTTGTAACGCGAATACCCAAAATGTTTGACAATGTATTGAACCTGAATCCTGGCCTGTAATCCTGGGATTCGCGAATACTGCTCTCTTTTAGCGAAACATTTAAATTAGCTGTCATTATTTATGGACACTGTCCAGAACTCCACCGCTGCCTGTGTTCCTTCCCCCACTTTCCCCCGATGTCGCACATTTGTGGGCTAATTAGGTGGCCCACGGCCGAAAGCCAAGTATGGAATTGGTATAGTGCCGGCTAACTGATAAGGACCCAGCTCCAAACCCCAGGATACGCCATCGTCATCATCATCATTGATGGCGCCGCAGCTGTCAGTGCAGGCCGGGGCCATGATTTATGCCTGGATTTTGGCGGATTGGGGGGAAGTTCCCCTCAAAAAAATAAACATTTTGGGAGCAACTACTGCCGAACCGAAAACCAGACAAAGCCAAACAAAACTATTGCTAATGAGGTCCGCAATGCGCGGCTCGAATAAATTCAGCGGAAATCTGAGAGGACTCTATGCATCCCACAAACACGCATTCGTTCCTGGGCTAAAAACTCACCCCTTTTCCTCCGCTAATGACCAAAAGCGGATTTCGCATTGCAGGCAATTATTATTCCTTGTTCTCCCCTTCTTTTATTTTTATTTTTTTTGTAAAACATAAATTAAGCTAAGCCGCTCAACTGGAGATCCCACAAAGCGCCCAACATCCCCATTCCACCCTTTTCCCCACAAAATACAAAAATAAACCTGAAACTCCCCCCCCCAAAAAAAAAAAGTAAGTAAAACCCGGTGAAGCGTTTCAGTTTTGTACGTTTCTTGATTCCCGGCTAATGCGAGGATATCAAATTTAATTTTGCGTAATTAATGTCACCCAAAAACTTCCACTTTCAGTCCTTTCCCCTGGGGGCCAGACTTGACCAAGGTCCGAAACATGACTAAAAGAAAATTCATTAATATGATTTAGGCCCACAGGATAAACAACAACAACATCAGAGCAGAAGCTTGGAGGCCTAAAACAGTCCAAAATAAACCGAAAAACAACAACGGACAAAAAACAACGAAAATGATTTTGTATTTATGTTTTGGGTCCCTCGTCGTGCATGACTGAGCCAAGGAATCCAAGAATTCACCGGAATAAAACCCTTTTACCAGCGTTTGGCGAGAAAAAAAATCAACAAACTGAAGGAGCAAGCAGGGAATAAAGGCGGAGAGAGACAGGATGGTACCGAAGTGAGAAGCGAAAAAACAGTGGGAAAGTTTGTCACCTACAGGTCGTTAGGAGTTGCAAAATTTTAACAAAGCTCCTCGACATATACCCTTTCAGAAGGATAGCATAGGATTGACCTGAAGAAACATACAAACTTGAGAGATTTTTTGTTATTTTGATAAACTGCAAGCTAACATTTTGTTATAAGATCTCTTAAAGGTTCTTGAAATTTTTAAGCAAATATATAAAACACTAGATGGAAAGCCATATAAGCTTAAATAATTTATAATATTTGCGATTGCCTTTATTCAAAACGTAAATATTTAGCTACATATACCTTCCACGAAACCATGACCAAACTGAAAATATAGGGAATTCCTGTGTACAAAACACCTGTCTCCCTTTTTCGCGAAGTTTTGGATTTTAATCAGCACATGGCATGCATCCTGTGCGTCGTCCTGCGTGCCTTGTTCCTTGTTGTTTTCGCTCAACTGCGAATATTGCCTGCTGAGGCCAGACCTAGACTGAAACTCGCTTTTCTCATTTTGCGTTCCCTCGAAGCCTTGTTTATTTGCATTGGCTGCGGCGATGGATTTATGAGGGAAGCCATTGAACTTGCTCCTCGCTATCGCTCACTCCACCTTTAGCCCCGACTCCACCTCCAATGCCAATCCCTACCTCTTGACGGGGGTGTGTGTGTTGGGAACACAAATATGCCAAAGGCACGCATATAGCCTAAGCCACTTCGCCGAGTTGGTCACGACACTCGCACCCATACCGCTCACGCTCACGCCCACTGCCACGCCTCCCACGCATAACCATGGCTCCTGGCTCCTGGACAAATGCCCGTTCCAGTTGCTTCTCGGCCAACGCGACCCTTTTAGCCTGGCCAATTTTGACATTTGCGTTTTGACGCACGCGGCGTATACGCAATGTCTGACTCTGACTCCTGACTCCTGAAGGCTGGATGCTTGTATTGGATGTTAGCTCACGCTGCCGAGCCACGTGACCAGAAAATTGCCATAGCTAGTTGCTAGCGCCGTTTTATCCCCTTTTTTGGCCAAAGTTTCCAATAGCTTAACAGGATTCTCTAAATGTAGACACTGAGATGTTATAACTCATAACACGTGTTCGTTTTACAGATACAGAACGTTTCATAAGTACAAGTATTTTGATGAATTTTTATAATTAATTAAATTTATATTTGAAATTGAAAAACTTAAAGGTATATAATTAAATCAAATTGTTAACTATATTTTTTGTAGTTTCATTTCTTATATAGCTGAGGTAATTGATTTTAAAGAAGTATATTTAGCACAAGGTACTGACTAGTGGTAACTTAATAATCTATATTTAAACTAACAAAAGTCCTGGACTGGGCGCTTTTTAAGGAGATTTTATTAATAGAGCCCGAGTTGAGTCTCTTCGTGATACGCTTCCTAAAAGTGTCCAAAATAAAGTGCTTTTTCAAGAACTTGGCAATCGGGTGAATACGTAACCTCAACCTATATTTCTTATATTCTTAAATGATATTTAGTCAACCGATAACTTAATAATATCAAAAATAATATACAAAATTAAAAACATTGCTGTAAAATCGTAAAGAAAATATTTATTCTATATCAAGTTCTATACGTCTATGTCTAAAATAAAGAAGTTCTGCCAATTTTTATATTAATTTCATGTTAACTTTTTGTTCACTGTTGTTTTTGTTATATAGTCCTTGGATCAGGGTTATTCCGACATTACCTGCAAAAGAAATATGACTTTTTTAAATGTTAAATGTTAAATTAATCGACTAATTTTAATGAATATAGATAGATTAACTTTTCAAAAAGTCACTTTTAGGCTGTTGATGCTGCAGTCAAAATCTCTGACTAATGTTAATAAATCCTGTAAAGTATAATAACGTATATTAAGTACATAAATTATAATAATTATTACACCATATAATAAGTGAAAGCTGGTAACCCATATTAATTCTCCAGTTTGTATGTGCAAATAGAAATGGAATATCCAAAATGAAATTAAATGCTCATCCGTAAGATACTTCTCTTTAGCTTTAGCTTTGAATTTCCCTAACGAAATGTCAAACTAAGAATACTTTCACTTAAGCTAAGCTGTTCTAAGCTGTTCAGTGCAAACCTTTAAGTAACTGAGTCAAACATTCACATAATCTGTCATTCAACACACTCGATGGACTCACGTATAAGCCAGATAAATAAAGATATGCTTCGGGATATCAACAACATATTGCTGCTCCTCCGTATGTTATTCGGGGCTCTTATATTGCACAACTCAACTGTCATCCGATTATGAAACGCACTTTATGTACATAGATGCGTGCGATTTCTCATATTTCATGGCTTGACCTCTATTCCTTTCTGCCAGCAGTATAAATTGTTTGTTCCTGCTTGAGCTTTGTTTGCTTTGCCGTTGCTTTTGTATACATTTTTATGACCCAAAATGTTGGCACGTATACGTGGGGGTCTGCCAGCCAGCATTCCTTCTAATACTATAACCAATATAAATGTCATTTATGTTTTGGACACTTTTTGGTAGCAGCTCAGACTAGTTTTGGGTGGCATGAACGAGAGGGGACGAAGCAAAGGACCCTTGGAATGGTGCAAAAAAAATATATGTATATAAAGTACTTGTGGAGAGAGAAATTCTGTCATGGTCAGCGATACAAAAACCGCAGAGAATCGAGTTTTAGAGATGCGAAAGGGTAAGGAGAAGAGGAAGGGTAAGCAACAACTACACGTGCACTTGAAAAGGCGCACAGACACAGCAGCCAGGATATATGCAGGATGCACAGAGTATATCTGTAAGCCCGAATTCAAGTGTATTTCAATCCCTATCTCCGTTCGTGTACAAATGCTGTGGTGGAGTGCGATAAGCATCACATTCCCCATACACACACATACATATGAAAGAATGATAGCACCACTTAGTGGCACTTAAGGATATGCAAAAGCTGTAAGGACTTCCGCTCAGGATGCTCCAGCAGTGTGCGGCTGAGTCCTCGCTTCAGCTGCTTATTTTTGGGCCACTTGCCTTGTGGCCTGAACGCAGCTTCCCGGCTTGAGAGTTTATTTGCATTTTTGTGATGGGAATGAACCTCTATCTGGATTGCATTTAATTAGGTCCAAGAATTGTGATCACTTTAGTTGCAGAATTTAGTTTCCTTTTTGTTTTTAAGCAAAATCAATTACTTATTGAAAGAAAGAAATAAGATAATCTGAATTCATCACATCAAATCAGAAACTCAATGCCTGACACTCGTTAAACTCGTCCAAACACTTCAGACACAATATTAATGGGCTGGGAAATGCCAGCTCATTCATCTCAGCTTTTCCATTTCCCGCCGAGTGAGAGAAGACAGTCTTCCATTTACTCAAAGTGAACTCCGCCTGATGACACGCTCCCTAGCAGCCTACAACGACCCCCAATCTCGCCTGCAAGCTCAGCTCCTTTTCAACTTCCGGTCTCCCGCGGAATCCTGCTTACTCCTTCCTCCTGCCCTCAGGCAACCCCCCCTTAGCAGTTGGCAATAAAAGCGGAAGGCGTCACTTTCAAAATGGCGTCATGCTGCTTTGAGCTTTGTTTTCCGCCCCCAACTTTTTATACATTTTTATTTATGTTCTTTCCGAGCTCCACTCTTATTATTGCATTAGCTCAAGAGGGGTGCGTGGCGGGGATCCTTGTTCATTTTGTTATTTGTTGTTTTTCATGTTATTTTATATTATCTTTATATGAATTGCGGTTCCCACCGAACGGAGAACCCTTCTCATTTTTCCCCTCGGTATTATTATTATTATTTTTATTATTATGCATGTCGCGTGTGTTGCCGCAAAGACGGAAAACAATATTTATTTATTTCAACCCTTCTTAGACCCCCTGCAAAAACAAAAACAACAAGAAGGGGAGTCCCTTTAATATACCATAAATATGGCATCGATTTCCTTGACAAGTCCTGGGAATCCCCTCGCAACCTTCGTCAAGAAGCCTCGAGTTGAGTCTCAGGTCACGACTGCATGCCATTAAATTGCGTACTATTAAAATCGCAACTATTAATAAATAAATTCCATGGTCGAAGGACTAACTTCTGTCTTTTTGTTTGTTTGTTTTGTGCTTTTATTGTCAACTTTCTGACGCCGCATTTGCGCTGGGTTTATCTAGCTCTTGTGTGTTCGTATTTGATTTATTTTCAGTGTGACAACGAAACTAAAACATGCAAAATATGGTGACATTAATGCCCCACAATCCCCCCCTCTTCAGGCATCAAATTGTTCAAAATCTGTGTGTCGAAAAAACAAAACTAAAAGGTGGCAAATGCTAGTTTTGTGGTGTCAGCCAGGTAACTCGAATAATATGATTGTTGAGGCTTAAAAGCTAAATACACTGATGCCAGTTGCGGAGTAAACTGAATAGGATTTATGTTGTAAACATACATATATTGTATACATTGTGCATGATGACTTTATCTGAACTATAATGGAAAGAACACAAAATAAATTGATGTGTTGACACCAAAAACACAGTCTAGGCTTATGCAGAAGCTAAAACCGAAAATAAATATCAGTTCCGGTGGGTTTTTATTGTTAGAAAATATAAATGTTTTAAGTACTCTAATTGTCTTTGTACATGTTAAAACTAAAAAAAAACAATCACATTTTAATTAAATATAAATAATAATCATTTTAGTAACAGGAATTTAAGAAAAATTCTTCAGAATATTTCAAACATTGACTAAATAATAATAAATATAATAAAATATAAATAAATTCTTTTAAATCATATGTTTACGAATAGAAAGCAATATTAGTTTAAGTTTTTAAGCTAAAAAAGTGGGCTTAAGCTTACTAATATATTTTAAAATAAATATAAATATACAAATATATCTTAAAATATATATTAAGGGTTTTTCAAATGCAAAAAGATAATAAATTAACTTAAATTCTCTTCTCTAGGTTCTCCTTAATGTGGAATTCTTTTTTATAATTTTTTTTTATTTTTATGTCGCTAATTCAAATAATGAAACTAGGCGCGCAAGCAGAAATTTGAATTTAAACAACAAACGAACCACAACCACACGCACTGGTCGTGCTCCTCTAACTCACAGCCTTGGCTATTGGTGTTTGCTTTCGAAAATTCGAACATCCCCCTGGCTAACTTCGACTTCGAAAATTTCATACGTAACGGTCAAAATTACACTATGCCACAAAATTAAGTAAAGTCAGTTATGTTTAGTGTAAGAAAAGAATTAACAACTTTGCACACAAGTTACTAAGTAGTAATAGGTTGCAAAAAGACGCTTGCAGTAGTCGACTAATCGAATAATTATTATTACTACTAAAAAGAACAGAAAAGAACTCTATTTTTTTTTATTATTATTTTAAAAGGTAATATTTATTTATGAGAACATAGTATAAAAAAAACACTGAAAGTAATATATAATTATATAATCAAAATGGGGAGAGTATATAATATAAGTATATAATATAAAATTCAAAAGAAATGTAATATATTTGGTAAGAATATTTCTGTTAAAATATTAAAAAAATGTACACTCTGCTGTGAGAAACATAAAGTAAGTAAACGAGAACATTATATAAAACATTCTTTGTGTATAATAACAAATGTGAAGGGTTTTAGCTTATGGTTGCTAAACATAAGTTATATAACTATTAATCAATTTTATAAAAACATTTTTATTGCTCATCAATTATCAAATTCGACCCCTTTCATAACGTTAAGAAAGCGCGAAGTTCTTCCGTCAACATTTCCCAGATATATCGCGTAATAATGCAGAAACCCCTGGGAATTAACTTACATTTCTCTTGCGACTTCTCTCTCTCTCCTCCTGTCCCGGTCTCCGTCTCCTCCTGCTCCCCCCTCGCTAACAATTTGCATGGTCAGCTGGGATTTAGTGTCCACTCAGCGCGTCTGGCGAATGCCGCACGGCGGCGGCGTCCAACTGTCGATCGGATTTGCGCATATATCAATCACACATATGCTCGCACTGGTCGGGAGCGGGCAGGGCAGGTAGCCGATCGCCAATCGCCGTTACCCGATCGACGATCTCCGGCTCTGCGACTGTCGATGGGTTAAAAGGCCCGCTCTGGCCGGCGGATCGAGTCAGTCTGCCAACGGCCTGGCCCTTTGTCGGGACGCGTTTCAAAGCAGTGCCGTGCCACAGCCTTGCAGCCTTGCAGCCTTGCATCAGAGCCGAGCAGGTGCAGGTGCGCGCTCGTTCCTCCCCCGCTGGGATCCTCACATTGAGCCAAAGGCGATGAGAGAGCAGAGGCAGCGGCCGGGTCCGCTGCGCTGGCTCCGCCACCTGCTCGACAAACTCCTGTTGCGCATCCTCAGCCTGAGTATCTTTCGCGTCAACGCCCCCGAGGGCAGGAGCTGTTCCGGTGCGGAGCTGGTGCCGGTTGCCAAATACTTGCCCATACCGAAAGTTCGGGGTCTGCCGCTGGTGGGGACACTACTGGATCTTATAGCCGCCGGAGGAGCCACGCAGTAAATGCATTTACGTGATCGAACTTATATAACTCGAACTCGAAGATAGTTTCCGCAAAAAAAAATTCGATCTCTTGGATATCTTTAAAACTTGTGACTTTAAAAAACCCATCAAAGTTTGGTTTATAAAAAAATATAACAAACATTACAACAAATTTTAAAACGTTATAGAAAAAGTGCTAAACATTAAAAAAGTTATAATATTTGTGCCAAAAAAACAAAGCAAAAACTCGTTTAAAAGTTTAAACTAAAAATACAAGTCTCTAAGCTCAAAAAATAAAAATAAAATGAGTGTTTTAGTTTGAGGAAGATCTAATTCACATTTCCCAAATATTAGAACGATCCAGAGATCAAATCCTTATAAATTCGTTAGTTGTAGTGCCAAACAATATTCCATTTCGGTTGTGCAAAAGTTCGAGTTAAAGAATTTTTTCAAAATTTAAATAAAGAAGTCAAATGGATCGTTACTAAAAATATATATCAACCGTTTCTCTTCCCCCATCAAAGACTCCACAAGTATATTGACGCCCGGCACAGGCAATACGGACCCATTTTTCGGGAACGCTTGGGCGGCACTCAGGATGCAGTGTTCGTGTCTTCGGCGAATCTGATGCGCGGAGTCTTTCTGCACGAGGGTCAGTATCCGCAGCATCCGCTGCCGGATGCCTGGACGCTGTACAACCAACAGCACGCCTGCCAACGTGGACTGTTCTTCATGTAAGTGGAGTGGGCCAAATGAGGCTGATGAATTGCAAATGAATGAGTCTCCGCGGATCTCCGATCTCATTTCTCTTCTCTTCGCCGTGGGGAGCAGGGAGGGCGCCGAGTGGCTGCACAACCGACGCATACTTAATCGCCTGCTGCTCAACGGCAATTTGAATTGGATGGACGTGCATATTGAGAGCTGTACCAGACGAATGGTGGAGCAGTGGCGAGTCCGCACCGCAGAGGTGACGGCACTGAAGACGGAGCCGGAGACGGGCGGCGAGAAACGATGCTACGAACTGCCGCTGCTGGAGCAGCAGCTCTATCGCTGGTCCATTGAAGGTGAGGAAGTGGTGGAAGTATCCTGGAGGTTCTACTATAATTATTCCCATATCTAAAACCTTTAATTTTCCAGTACTTTGCTGCATTATGTTCGGCAACACTGTGCTCATTTGTCCCAAGATCCAGGCCTCGCTGGACTACTTCACCCAGATTGTGCACAAGGTCTTCGAGCATAGCTCTCGGCTGATGACCTTTCCGCCTCGTCTGGCCCAGATGCTGCGCCTGCGTATCTGGACTGATTTTGAGGCCAACGTAGAGGAGGTGCTGCGTGAGGGTGCTGCCATCATAGATCACTGCATCAGTGTACTGGAGCTAGACCATCAGCAGTCGCACGAGGAGCCAGCACTTTTTCAGCGACTGCAGGCGGCTGAGGTGCCCGGCGAGATGATTAAGCGGATATTCGTGGACCTGGTCATTGCAGCAGGAGACACGGTATGTAATGAAGATAAAAACAAGTCCGATATAAACTAATTCGTACTTCCAATCCTTCAGACCGCTTTCAGCAGCCAGTGGGCATTGTACGCTCTCTCCCGGGAACCCGTGCTCCAGAAACGCCTGGCCAGGGAGCGAGCCACCAATGGCTCGCAACTGATGCATGGCCTGATCAAGGAGTCCCTGCGTTTGTATCCCGTGGCTCCCTTCATCGGCCGCACCCTGCCCCAGGATGCGGAACTGGGCGGTCATTTTATCAAGAAAGATGTGAGTAAAATGGAGTTCAGTAAGAGAGTTCATACTCGTACTCTGCCTCTCTTCCAGACTTTGGTCCTGCTGTCCCTCTACACGGCCGGACGCGATGCCTCACACTTCGCCCAGCCGGAACGAGTGCTGCCGGAACGTTGGTGTATCGGGCAATCGGAGCAGAGGCATCAGTCGCACGGCAGCCTGCCCTTTGCCATTGGCCAGCGATCGTGCATCGGTCGCCGGGTGGCGCTCAAGCAGCTCCACTCCCTGCTGGGTCGCTGTGCCACGCAGTTCGAGATGAGCTGCCTCAACGAGCAGCCCGTCGACAGTGTACTTCGCATGGTCACAGTGCCCGATCAGACCTTGCGACTGGCCCTCCGGCCGCGAAACGAGTGATACGCATTAACATAATCTAAACAGATAACACTAAACCTAATTGTAATCTTAGTTTCTTTAGTTTTATACAAGAAATATATAAATGTCATAACTAAACACAGCGCTTAAATTATTATGAATGATGAAAATCAAGGAAATCAGGAAAACAGCGCCAGCAGCAAGACGTAGACCATTAGCATGGAGCAGAGAACCATCACTCCCGTGATCGAGGAACCCCACAGCAACTTGCCAAGGACAACGGCGCAGAAGATCGTCACAAGAACAGGAATCGAGCCCAGCGGACGCAGGCAAAGTCTTGGGGGCACCAGCTTCTCACGCATATCCACGTTCCCGGTGCTCTTGTCGAACCACTGCTCCGTCATGGGAGCGTACAGGAGCTGTCTCGCCACCTTTCCACAGTAATCGTTGCGCAAGTAGAAGGCTTGGATCTGCCTGCCGTACTGAAAGAATATTTAAGATTTAAACTAAACGTTCATCGAAATCTGTGAATGACTTACTCTTCTGTTAATGCTGTCCGAGATGAGATGCAGTATCCTCACCACAGGCCTCACCTCATTCGTTTGGATTGGCAGCAAGGCAGGATCGATGATGGGCTGCATATTGGAGGCATTGAGTGACATTTGGTGTGGGTTCAGCTTGGAGGTGTCTAGGGAGTCGCTGGTGTCAAAGAAACTAAAGTTTTGCAGCGTAGCAGAGGCGGGTTGACAGGGTTCCACCGGCAGGGTTTCATGCATGGACAGGTTGGCTTGATCCACCTGTTAATAGGTTTAAATCTGGCATGATATCCAAATCTTGAGTTGCAGAGCAAGAAACTTACATTAAATGTGCGACAGAAGGCATCGATGCACTGGCGCAGCACCTCCGGAATGCGGCTGAACTCGCGCAATGTCAACTCATCTTGGCTGACCTCGCGGAATAGCTTGTTGAAAAAGTTCTTGAGGAATCCATCCGAGCGCTGCCTCTCAGCAATCGTATTTCGCAGGCCAGCTATTTCCCGCAGCACCGAGTTGCGGGCCATGCTGATCTCATACAGAAATTTCTGTATTTGCATTTGCATGGGCTGACTGAACAGCTTGGTCGTATTGGAGGTTGGAACCATGCTATTCCATTGGGCTCCAGGTGAATGGGATTTGCTAACAGAAAAATCTAATTAATGGCACATTTGAAACCACAGGATTCGTTAAGCTTACTTCAACATGTGAACTTGTCGCTGAGGAGAGTCGAAACCGTAGGCATTGCCGGCATGCAGGCGCTCGTATCGCTGCAGTCGCTCCACTAGATCGTGCTGGGCAAACATCGTCGCCAGGCGATAGAGCATGAAGGCATTACGATAGACCGTGAAATCCAAGCGCTCAAAGTGAGGCAAAAGGACGGAGAAGATGTGCGTGTACATGATCAAGTTGTCAATGATGAAACCATCAAATTGGGAGGATATTGGCGGCCGGTATGAGAGGCTACCCGCCCTAAAATAGAAGGAAACGATTAGATTTTCAGATTTATGAATGAGTTCAGTAATTCCTTACAATTTTTGGTCCAGAGCAGAGATGGTATATCTCCAGGGCTGGATGTAGCTCAGCCAAAGCTCCAGCACCACCATCAAGGAGCTATCCAGGGGCCAGCGTTCGATCAAACCGCACAGGAAGGCCAAGATCCTTGCTCTCACCATGCTCAGCGACATCTTGCGCAACGAGCAGAGCGAACTGTGATCCAGCTGAGCCCCATTGGCGAAGAAGTGGATCTGTTTGACTAAAGTGCGCACGCCACGCACAAAGTCGCTGCCGGGCAGGTGATGCTCAGACTCAATATCGTATCGCAGCCAGATATCGACGAAGAAGTGTAGCACGGACTCGGAGCGCCAGGCATAGGCCCGCGCAGAGTTGGCATTGGCAGTGGTGGACTGGGGCGAGGCGTTGCCGCTGCCACCACTGGTATTGGGACTTGCCCCACCACCGGAAACGTTGGCCCCGTTGCGATAAGAGCTCGGTATCCTTAAGTACCGTGGCTGTCTCTGCGGCTGCAAGGCCTGAGTGGGCAGCGGTTGTGGTGCCTTCACTCCGCTGCTAAAGTGCACGGGCTCGATGCGTGCGTCCGGAACCAGGGGCAGAAAGTTACTGAGATACTCGGCCACTAGCTTTAAATAGATTGTCTTGCATCGCACGTTATGGATCTGCATGGCAATGGGATTGATCGAGTGCAGCGGCTGCAGGGCGTGCAGCACAAAGTGGATTACGTAGAAGTCGAAGGCATTTAGTGAGAGCGTGGCCACCTGGTGACGCATCGGGTCAATGTTGATCAGATCCGCATAGAACATGGAATTCTGGCCAGCCTGCAGCATGGCAACGAACTTTGCCTGAAAGAGGAACATTCAGCGATATTTCTGGATAACCTTTTACCTTCACTCACCGGCAGGAGGGTTATGTCCAGCTCAAACTTGTATTGATCGGCCAGCAGGCGGTGGCAGAGGTGCATCCAAGGACCGCACACACCGAAAAAGTGATTGAGCGCCTGGAAGTGCATCGCATTGTTCTCCTGCGTCGTCGTGCGCAGTCCCCAGCCCAGGGGATTGTCATTGATCCCAAACACGGAGTGAACGATGTGCGGGAATACCTCCTGGATCTGCCGCACGGAGCAGCGGTCGAAGAGAATGGTCAGCTCGTGCAGGCGGTCCATCAGCGGCAAACTGAGCACCGTCAGCAGGCGGGTCTGAAATGTGCATTCCGTTGTATCCTTTATTCGGTTTAAAAAGGTCAAGCTGCTCACGTTTAGGTTTTCCGGTATCGTCGCTTGAGACATGGCGCGGTTGTGTGCGTATTTCCTGCTAAAAATCACTTACAAACTCCACTTCTTTTAAAAAACTTTTAAAAACAAACGCAGCCGGCGTTGAGTTTGGTTCAGTGTGACCGTTGGGTTTAATGTTCATAAGGCCAAACCGCCTTGCTTCTGGATTTTCCCGCGTGTGGTAAAGATTTTACTATGTATTTATTTCATTAATTCTATTTTATAATTAATTAGTTATTTATTTTATATAAATGTAAACCTTTTTCTTTTTTTTTTATATATAAACATCCAAACTAATTAACTTGTTATCTATTTTCCATTGAGACGCAAAATTGTGAAGCAACAAGTGGTCGTCTAATTAAATGCCATGTTAATATTTTTCAAATTTCTATTATCAACACTTTGTTTTTATAATTACATTTTTAATTCAACTTGACTAAAAAATACATCAGGCTTTAAATAAATTAAATATTAATTTTTTTAATTATTTAGTGTTTGGTATTTTTAAGACTTTCATACTAATGTTTAGTATATTTTGCCATTACCTTGGTATTTTTCGCTGCAAGCGATACGGCTCACTATTTCGCGACCGGCGTTTTGTTTTGCTGCAGTTTCAGTGTTTATTTTCATTAATTTCTGCAATTTAATAGAACAAACATGAAGCGCAGAAGTCAAACGCAGGCCCAGAAGGCCAAGGAGACCAGTAAACAGCCGAAGGGAAACACTGGAGCCCTCACAGTGGCCCAGCTCAGCTCCGATGCCATTTGGCAGGTGGGTGCTCCGCTGGACAACGCAACTGAGCGTGCATTATAATCGCTTAACTCGCTTTCCGACAGCTCGCATCGCAGTACTGGGCACCGGACACAAAGGCGGATCACCGGCCGTACAGCTCAGAGATTATCGAACGCATCTACAGAGAGGAAATCGGTGGCGGTAGCGGTGGAAGTCAGAGCTTGCGGCGAATCAACATGCTGGAGTTCAGTCAGTACCTGGAACAGTATCTGTGGCCGCACTACCAGCGCGATACCGCCACTCATGCCCACCTCATGTCCATTGTGATCATGGCCAACGAAAAGTTCCGAGAGCGCGTCGAAGTGTGGACCGTTTTCGAAAATCTGCCGGATCAGTATGCGGCCTTCTTCCGTCACGTGCTGGAGAGTTGCTTGCCCAGCAAAGACAGCAAAGAGGCAAGCAGCACCCTGCGGGAGCGAACAGCGCTGCTAATGTTCCTCAATCACTGCTTCAACAGTATGGAGATCGAACTGTGCCGGGAGCAGGCCAAGCGTCTGGTCTCCCTATCCATGTGGCACTGCCTGCAGCCAAGTAAGTCCTCTAAGAGAGCTTAAAGATAATCCCTAGTAGCTAAACATTCTTTACTTTATAGAACGTCGGGAGCAGGAGCTTCGAGAGGTTCCCGAGTGGCGAAAGTATTGGAAGCGTCTTCTTAAGAAGGACAAGGACACAAAGCCCGAGGTTCAGTGGGAGCGACACTTTATGCAGAACCTCATCATTGACTTTCTGCAAATCGTCGAGGGTGTTCCCGCCGAGGGCGATATAAAGCCTGATGTTGTCCACTACTGCGAACGCTTTCTGGAGTTCATCATCGATCTGGAAGCCCTTCTTCCCACACGTCGCTTTTTCAACACCGTTCTGGACGATTGTCACCTCATTGTACGGGCTCTGTTGTCGCCACTAGTTCGCCGCGAGGAGGGAAAACTGTTCGGCCAGGTGAGTGTCAGACTTTTAATGTTTTAATTACTATCTGGTAGCATAAATTAGTTAAATTTAAGTACAAATCTCAATGTTGGACATTGCTAAACTACAAAAACACTTAGAGTAGCGTGGACGGTGGACGTTGGCAGTGGCTCGCCTCAGTAGTCGTTGCCGTTCATATAGTGCATCTCGTCGCCCCAGTCATTCGTCGAGGGCGGTTCATTGTAGCAGCAGGATTTCTTCAGCAGGAAAGTCACGTGTCGTTGGCGCAGCACGCAAATGTATAGCAGCAGTGGTGTCTGCAGGGCATTGACCACGATGTGAGCATATAAAAGACCCTCCAACTGAAGCCAGGACATGATTAGAAACAGCCAGGCGATCGACATGACCAAAAACATTAGAGAAAACATGATGAAGCTGTAATTGAAAGGAGGCATTAGGACAATAATTTGGAATTTGAATGTAGAGCTTCTTACTTAGCTTTCAGCTTGTGCGCAATGCGACCGTATACTGTCCGTCTGTTAATGAGATTCCTTGTGGTCATAAAAAAGAATAAATTCACCAAAATAGTGCACGCAATGGGGGCGAAGAATATGCAGATGCCCAGCCAGCCGATCGTCTCTTGCTCGCCAACCATCTGCTCTTTCTTGTATGAGTCGGCGTCCAGGAAAAAGTGTGCAAAGACTGCCAGGCCTGCCATCGTAGCCGTGCATCCCCAGGCATAGGCTGAGTAGTAGCAGTATTTCCTGCCGTCTGTGACCCGAAGGAAAACGTTCCGTGAGCGGAAAGTCTTCCAGATGTAGTAGCCGAAGCTGTTGAGCCAGAAGAAGGCTGCCAGCAGGCTGAAGCACAGGATTATGTCCGCCACAATGAAGCTTACATGGTTTGTTAGCTCGGTGAAAATACGGACGAGATCCGCCGCCTGGCTGACCATCAGACACATGGCTATCGTCGTCACAATGTTGCCCACCAGATCTCTGCTAAATGGACGTCGAATTAACGCATGAGGAAAGTCTAATTTAGCACAATTTCTCACCTGAGCGTCGGCAGTATGAAGTAGATAATGGCGATGATCAGCAAGATGATGAGTGAGATGCCATGAAAGATGGGATTGAGGATCTTGCGCAGCAGAAAGTTTGAATCACTCCACTTGATCTCCTTGCGGGCCAGACAGATCTTGGCGAAGAGTACGTGCTTTTCGCCCGTGCTGGAGGTGGCCTAAAAATTAAATTTGATGATTATTTAAGCAATAACTTTGAGACTATTGCTATGCCCACCTTATCGATGCAGTACAAGCCATGATCGTAGTCATGATAACGCGGCTCAAGAGCACCAGCAATGTCCTCCTCGTAATCCGATTGTATTCCATGACGCTCCTCAGCCTCATCTTCGGCATTTGTGTAATGCCTTAGCTTGCCATCGTCCAGTAGAACCAGCTTATCGGAGCTCTAAGAATGATTGAAAAGCATGTGAATCTGTTTTTGCAAATGGTGATAATGATGATGTGCTATCACTTACCCCCATGTAATGGTATATCGGCCACATCTGCATTGATCCACAGTTGGGAATGCCGATGACGAACTTGAAGCTGACGGGCCTGTTCTGCTCTCCGCCATAGCTGGTGAACATCGGATGGAAGTAGTCTGCAAATGGAAAGCCATCTTATATATATATATATATATATTATATACAGAACACAACGGAGCAGAGCGTAAAGAATCATTAAGACACTTCAAGTTCTTGCCGCCTTTGTTTGATTTCCGTTTTTGAAATGGAGGGGACCCCGTTCTCCTGTATAAATATTTACGCTCTGTGGCGAAGAACGTGAGCACAGCGATGCAATGCATCTTCGTCAGCTGTTTCTTGCCCGGTTTTTTGTTTGCAATTTATGCGGATTTGTTCTCCTCGAATTGCTGCAGATGCGATGCACTTTTGTTCCACTCGTGCCTTTGATATGCTAATCACAGTTGAGAGCAGAGAAATTAGATTTCATGTGTTGATTACACGGGCGGTGAACGGATTTGAGTAATCCTTTCAGTTACAAATTTGATGAGATCAGTTCGATGGCAATCGGATGTTCGGGACAATGATTCATCTATGAATTCTATTGTATCAATTTTATGTGTCACTTTAATGGTAGTTTCAAGGTTTTTACTGCTGGCATAGCATTTATTTTGCTTTATTAGAGCCTTTTGTTTGGTTTTAGTTTATTGTTTATAATTTTTTAAGGGGTTTGAAAACATTATTCTGTTAGAGTTTTTTATACAAATGAAGATTCTGCAAAAAACATCGAGAATATGCTGCTCAATTGTTTCCGGGAAGCATATTTTTTTTCAGTTATTACATTGTTAGTAAAATAATTGAATATAGATGGTGTTTCAGTCTTTATATTCATAAATTTTATACCAATACAAATAATAGGTTATTTTTCAAAATAATTTGTAGGTTTCTTTGTCTTTTCTTTTGAAAAAAAATAATAATAATAATAAGTTCTTCATGATAGTGAAGCTTTGAACTTAGAATATTGTTTGAATATTATTTGAAGCTCCCATGATAGCAGAAGCATCTTTATAGCCTCTTGCTCATTCCATTGGCACAAGAAAAGATTCTCTCGATTAGGGGAATTCCCCTCCGAGTGGTTACTTAAAAAACAAAAGCCGAGGCAAGCCCCAAAGCATAAATCATATTTTTTCTCATCAGGATTGGGGGCATCATCACAGTCTCTGTTTGTTTTAGGAACTTGTTGGGGGGGAGCTGCTGGCTGCGTTCCACTGATCCACTGATAGCCAACAAATGGGCCACTTAATGTTACAAAACACACACACACACATGTTGGTGTGTATGTTGCATGCCAGCAGGGAAAATCCATAAAGTTGAATGGCCAACAAACTCCGCTGTCGGCAGTGTCGTTGTTATGGCTACTTTCTGGCAGAGGAGGAGTGGGCACGGGTCAGAGACCAGCTGTTTGGGCACTCACCCGTCTCGTTGACGTACTGGCACTCGCTGTCCACGTGTATCTCGAACTTCTCGCAGCATTTGTTGACCAGCACCAGGTGGGGATCGGCTGCAGGTCCAGGAGATCCCGCACTGCTACTGACATGACCGCCCACCCGTAATGGGTTAGCGAGGAGAAGCAATAGGAGCGGGAGCAGAGGAACCAGCAGAGCGGAGCAGCAGCTGCATTTAGTTGCTAAAAAATGCGCGCCAAGCGTTTTCACGAGCATCTTTTGCTCACACTGAGACACCGATACTCGGGCAGATACAGATACAAATACAGGTAAGCGGCGGCTCTTGTTGTTGTTGTAGTTGCTGCTGCTGCTGCTGGTGTTTATGTGTTGGATCTGTGCTGGCCAAGAAATGCGTCATCAAGGTGCCGGCTGTAAGCCAAGATCATGACATGCATACAGTAACTTGAGGTGACACTTTTTCACTGTATCTAAAACAAAACACACACAAAAGGCACGCGAGTCTGGAATTCTGCCAGATTAAGATTCAGATTCCGATTCAGTTAATAAACAATGCCTGTCTCACTTCCTCTTAAACAATATTTGTATTCAAATCGAAAAGTTTGTGAAAAAACGGGAAGAAGAAACAGCGACCGACTCGAAGCAGCGTTGGAAAGCGAATGACTCTCTGGGGTCGCTCTTAACTTCTAGTTACTAAAGCGGAGAGAGAGCGTGGCGTGTTCCGTGAGCGGTGCTCAGCTCAACCCCCACCAGTGCTCTCTCCCTCCCTACCTCCAGCCATTCCAGCAGACAACAAAGTTGAAGCAGGGCTTTGAGTGCAGCCAGAGCAACACCGCTTTGTCACTCCGCGCTCTCTGCATTTAAATTGAGCGACGGAAATTATCAATTGGAGCAAGTACATAGTCAGGCAGGAGGAACCGGCAATGTCTCTGTGTGGGAGTGTGAGTGGAGGCTTTGTCTGCTCCCCTCTCTATCTCTTCACCGCCAGGATGTGCGAGATGATGCCGCGATGATAAGATGCAGCTGTGTGTGTGTATGAATGCGGACAGCTATGAGCCCCTCTTGACGCGTGCCCTGTCATCGCACTTGTCCTCTCACACCTCCCCTCGCACGCACTCTAGAAGAAGAAGAAGGAGCGGGCAGGCGACAGGCTTTAATGAAGATTTCTCCACAAGAAACACCCTTCAGCTAACCTTCACCACCGAGATTTGTATCGAACACACAGTTGCCTGTATTGGGTTTCCTTTTCAGTTTCGAATTTACTGCCGCTAGGACTTCCGCTCCCGGCTCACCTGGCTCACCTAATTAGCACTCGCTCTCACACATACTCACGCAAGAGTTGGTGCTGCGCTGGTGTGAGTGGTCGTGCCCAAAGTGATGACGTACCAACCTTTTGGAGCGACTAAACAACCGGCTTGACTTTGGATACCTGTAGTGCAACCTAAAAGAGAGCGAGTTAGAAGCCAGAGAAAGACAAAGAGAGGAAAAGAGAGGAGACAGTTAAATGATTGCGTGAGTTTGTAGAATTCACGAGGGCAGGTAGTAAAACAACCAAACACGTTCCATTCAATGCACGCGTTTTGGGAAGCAAACAGGGCCGGTTCAGCGTGGATTGGGGGGAATAATAGGTGAATTATAATATTATGTATTTATAATAAAAAATTAACTGAAGTCATGTATAGAAATTATTTAGACTCAGAAGCTTTCAGTACATTGTAAGGGACATGTTCGGTACTATATTTTCCAATATTGTATTATCAATAAATTAAGTAATAAATGAATGAATAACTCTGTCACAAGCTGTTATAAGTACAACCAGAATATTAATATAAAAAATATTTAAGATTTACCGTTTTTCAACATATTTGCATCTACTTCTTGATATGAATATTTTTTCTTATTTCAAATATGTTTCGGAAAATATAATTGGACGTAATTGAATATTGGAATAAATCTGCATACTACATTTTAAACAATTTTAGTGATTAACCCATTTTAAAATAACCACAAATAAAATCTAAAACAAATATTACATTTTGTGTTAGTTAGTTTATTTCGCTTTATCAACCACTAACTCCAATTTATATTTTTAGCTACTGGACATGCTTAAGTTTTATACTCGTTTCGAGATTAACGATGTCACCGGCAGTTCGCTCACGGATCATGACATGACCCAGCTGCACTACAAGAAGATCACATCGCTGCAGCGTGCTGTATTTGCCAAGTTCCCCAGCCTCCGGGTCTTCGCTCTCTCCAACGTGGCCACCGTCGACAATCGGGAGTCGCTGGAGCAGCACTTTGGTGGCCTGGATGGCGATGGGCTTCGTCAGATCGCCACTTTCCTGAACCTCGTGCCGGAGAAGATGGTGGAGTCCTTGGAGTGGCACCGCCTGGATGAGCAGTTCTTGCGCGAGCTGTTAATCACGCGTCACGAGCGACGCTGTTCCCAGCTGGAGGCCCTCAACGAGATGCCCCTGTATCCCACGGAGCAGATAATCTGGGACGAGAACGTGGTACCCTCGGAGTACTACACTGGTGAGAGCTGCCTGGCGTTGCCCAAGCTGAATCTGCAGTTCCTAACCCTCCACGACTACCTGCTGCGCAACTTTAACCTCTTCCGCTTGGAGTCCACCTACGAAATTCGACAGGACATCGAGGATGCTGTGAGCCGGATGCTACCATGGCAGTCCGAGGACGGTGATGTTGTCTTCGGAGGCTGGGCCAGAATGGCCCTGCCCGTTGCCAGCTTCGCGGTGGTGGAGGTAGCCAAGCCGCATCTCGGCGAGAAGAAGCCCTCGCGAGTGCGTGCTGACGTGGGTGTGACACTTTCCGTGCGAAGGGAGATCAAGGAGGAGTGGGAGAACCTGCGCAAGCACGATGTCTGTTTCCTGATTACCGTGAAGCCAACACAACCGTATGGCACCAAGTACAACCACCGGGAACCCTTCATTCCCCAGGTGGGATTGGTCAGTGTCCGAGGATGCGAGGTGGAGGGCATGCTGGATGCCAACGGGCGGGTCATAGAGGATGGCCCGGAGCCAAGGCCCCAGCTGCCAGGAGAGCAACGTTGCTATCGTGTGTGGCTGGACTCGAATCAGTATCGCCAGGACATGGACGATCTACAGGAGGTAAGCTTCTTTTAACCAAGGGCTTTATAGGTAATCCTAATGGAATGCCTTTCAATTTCAGGGTGCCGATGACGTCTACGAAAGCTTTAATATTCTGATGCGTCGAAAACCTAAGGAGAACAACTTTAAGGCCGTGCTGGAGACCATTCGTCACTTGATGAACACCGAGTGCGTGGTGCCGCCCTGGCTGCACGACATCCTACTCGGCTATGGTGACCCCGCGGCTGCTCATTACTCGAATATGTCAAACCAGGAGCGCAGTCTGGAATTCAACGATACATTCCTGGACTACAGCCATCTGGTGGCAAGTTTCCCCACGTATACGATGAAGTGTGACCTGCCAGAGGAAAGTCGCCTGCCGCCCTATCGCCTGATCTTTGAGGATGTGCCTACCCATAAGGATAGTGATGATGAGGAAAGGGATGAGAAGGTGGAGAAGCAGGCACTGACCAAGTCCATTGTGGTGCAGCCCTACAAATACGAGGCCAGGGGACCCTATCCTAGCGATAAGCCCAAGCAGTGAGTAATCTTCACCTGATTTTTATTTAACTCTAAAATAATTTATTTTCTATTTTGTTTCTGACCAGAAATTCCATACGCTTTACGCCCACACAAGTGGAAGCCATAAGAGCGGGTATGCAGCCAGGTTTGACACTGGTGGTGGGTCCTCCCGGTACCGGTAAGACCGATGTGGCTGTCCAAATCATCTCGAACATCTACCACAACCACCCCAGCCAACGCACCCTGATCGTGACCCACTCCAATCAGGCACTGAACCAGCTTTTCGAGAAGATCATGGCCCTGGACATCGATGAGCGGCATCTGTTACGTCTTGGTCACGGTGAAGAGGCTTTGGAGACCGAGAAGGATTACAGTCGCTATGGAAGAGTAAACTATGTGCTGGCTAAGCGCATGGATTTGCTCAGCCAAGTGCAGCGACTGCAGGAGGCACTGGGCGTGAGCGGTGACAATGCGTACACCTGTGAGACGGCTGGTTACTTTTACCTTTACAACGTAATGGCGCGTTGGGAGAAGTTCCAGAGCCAAATGAGCGTGCACAGGAAAGAGGAGGCGGATGTCGAGAAGCTGAGATCGCTGTTTGAGAAGGAGTTTCCTTTCGGAAAATTCTTTGCAGATGCCCCTCAACCCCTGTTTAAGGGCGACAGTTTTGAGGAGCTCATGGATATAGCCAGCTCCAACTTCCGGTACATCTCGGACATCTTCACCGAGCTAGAGGAGTTCCGCGCCTTTGAACTTTTGCGAACGGGATTGGATCGCTCCAAATACCTGTTGGTAAAGGAGGCCAAGATCATTGCCATGACCTGCACGCACGCTGCGCTCAAGCGCAAGGAGTTGGTTAACCTCGGCTTCCGCTACGACAACATTCTCATGGAGGAGTCCGCCCAGATCCTGGAGATCGAGACGTTCATTCCGCTGCTGCTGCAGAATCCGCTGGACGGCCTGAATCGCCTGAAGCGCTGGATCATGATCGGAGATCATCACCAGCTGCCGCCTGTAATTAAGAACATGGCTTTCCAGAAGTACTCGAATATGGAGCAGAGTTTGTTCACACGGCTGGTGCGCCTCGGAGTACCCACAGTTGACTTGGATGGACAGGGTCGAGCCCGTGCCAGCATCTGCTCGCTGTACAAGTGGCGCTACAAGAAGCTCGAGGACCTGGAGCATATCCTAGAACGGGATGAGTACAAGAAGGCCAATGCGGGCTTCGCCTACGACTATCAACTGATCAATGTGGAGGACTTCAAGGGTGTGGGCGAAAGCGAACCTAATCCCTACTTCTATCAGGTTTGTTCTAATCCTATTTCAAGCTAAGAGCAGTCACTACATTTTTCTTCCTTAGAACCTGGCTGAAGCCGAGTACATAGTGGCCACGTACACGTACATGCGCCTTCAGGGCTATCCCGCCGCCAAGATCTCGATACTGACGACCTACAACGGACAGAAGCATCTGATCCGCGATGTGATTAACGCCCGGTGTGGCAACAATCCGCTGATCGGCTGGCCGCACAAGATCACCACCGTGGACAAATATCAGGGTCAGCAGAACGACTATATTCTCATTTCTCTGGTTCGCACCAAGGCGGTGGGACATCTGCGGGATGTGCGACGTCTGGTGGTGGCCATGAGTCGTGCTCGACTCGGTTTATATGTGTTTGGCAGAGTTTCCCTGTTCAAGAATTGCCTGGAACTTCAAAAGACTTTTAAGCTGGTAAGTTTTAAGCACGCTCATAATAAAGTTTACAAATCTTTAATCCCACTTTTCTTCAGCTTACGCAGCGACCGTTGAAGCTTAGCTTAGTGCCCGATGACAGCTACCCAACGGATCGTTTGGCCAGCAGTGCGGTGGCCAGCGAAGCCATAAGAACTGTGGAGAATATGTCCGATATGGCGCAGTTTGTCTACGAACGGTATATGGCCAAAATGGAGGAGCTAAAAGGCACCCTGCCCACAGAGGAAGAGCTTTTGGCTATGCGCAACCAGCTGCCCCAGGAAGATGATGAAAACGTAGATGCCGCGGCAGCAGAATCCGAGGAGCCACCAGAAAAGCGAGCAGCCACGGAACAGGCAGTCTCGAAGAAAAAGACAGCAGAAGCCTTCAAGCCGACGCCCATTCTCAACGAGATCAGCGTCGAGGACGAAGAAATGAGCCAACGAGAACAAGTTGCGGAAGATGCAACCGAAAAACCCGCAGAAGAACCCACTCCAGCAGAGGAAACCTAGTTAAGTTGCTCCAATATTGTAATTTTAAAAAGTTCCAACAATCTTTAAGTGACAAATGCAAAACGCATATACCACCAAACTCTACAAATCTTGTCTCTACTTCTTGGGGGCGGTGATTCCCTCCAGCTGAGCCTTCAGCTGGGCATTGGTCTTCTTTAAGAACGTAATCTCTTCGGTGAACTTTTTCTCCTCGGAGGCGCGCAACTCGGCATTGCGGCGCTCGGCCTGTTCCTGCTTTAGTTTCATGTCGGCAATGATTTCCTCCAGCGCTTCCTTATCCAATTCGAGTGTCTTGACCCGATCACGGAGCATCTCCTTCTCCTCGTGGGCCTGCAAAGCCTTACGCATACCAAAGGCCACGGAACTGCAGTATAGCGTTTCGTAGGCCTCCATGGACATGGCAATTTCGTCACGGATGCGCAACAGCAAAAGGCCGCGTTCCGAGCAGTTTATAGTCACCTGACGGATGATCTCGTCTGCAGGGGTAAGACAGGGAGGGCTAGTGGTTAGTGGACAAGGAGCACGAGAGGAATAACCTACCAAAACACTGCGAGTAAAGCTCGCGGCGTACAGGACAGATGCCTGTCTCGCGTGCCTGAGTCTGCTGCAGCCTGGTGTCCAGCATTTCCTGCAAATTGATCACATCCTGGCGCGTGGCCGGAGTGCTAGACACGGACTGCTGCCACAGTTGGCCCTCTTCCTCCCAACAGCGCGGCGGTAAAATAGAATTAAGGATCTCCTCGGTCTCCCGCTTGGTGTCTAGCAAAGCGCCCGCAGTTTGGGGTCTTCTCATTTCAAGCTCCGTCAACGGAGCGCCCTTCTTGTCCGGATGCTTGACTACCAGCACCGGATTGTTGTAGCGCACCAGGGTCTGGAACTGACCCACACTGGTTATCTGTAGCTCCTCCATTTCAGCGGATTTTCTTCTAATTTATTAACTCAAATAATGTGAATACGAAGACGATCTAAACTCGTGTGTGCTTGGGGAGTTCGACAGGTTTGGCTTAACGATTTTGTTGATTAAAATATCGAAGGAAATGCCTGTGCTTGGAAAACTCCATCCCAGGGGTGAGACTTTGTTATTCTCCAAGCGGCGGCTAGCAACCGCCCGGTTTCGGCGCTGGGCAACGGTTCAGCCTGTTGTTAATGGAAATGCCGCACTGGCTACCAAATATCAACAAGTGGTTACATTTATTTTCCCCAAAGTTTGCATTATCCAATATTTCCTGGTACCAAAAACTCGGCTTTAATTATTCGTATAATATATTTAATGTAAATGCAATCATAAATGAGTTTCTGGCTCGCTGTCCGTGAGGTTATTTGAACAGGGGTCAATCAATCGTAACTTAGTTCGTTGCACATTTCCAATTCTCGCCAACTTAAAATAAACATAAACTTATGAGTTATGAGCAAGTTTGGCTAATTAAAACTAGAATCTAAGAACCTAAATGTTAACTAAACGTAATACGGAATTGGAAGAGCAAATAATTTAGTCTTTTCAGAGTGTTACAACTTAACGAGCTAATATCGCGGAATTATTCAAGGGGACTAAACGTGTATGGATGCGGATGCTGATGCTGATTAGTAACTCTTACATATTCAATATCGATTCATTACGGCTAGAGACATTGTCAATATATAATAGTACATATATATTATTGTCATTATTTATGCGGGAGAATTTCCTCTATGGGTTCATGTTCTTGTTGTTGTAATTCTGTTGCTGTCCCTCTATCCTGGTTACTTCTGAGCTCTAGATAAACGCTGGCTTACCAGATACAACTACGCTATGTATGTATATACGCTCTCGATATATATAAGTGCTATGTACGTGCCTATATAATATGGTTAACGGCGAACTAAAAGATGCAACAGAACGGACCACGGCAAGGGCTTGTCTACTACACATAATTTACACATCCTTTCGGGGATCGAGACTTAGATCAGCTCGGCCACGGCATCATTGCCATCCCGAATGGGGGCCTGGAATGTAGAGCCCGTGAACTCGTACAGCTGTAAAGAGAAGCATGTCATTATATCAATTCCTATTCTTAGGAGTTGCTCTTCTGGTCTCTTACCGATGGCGCTCTATTGTTGCGCAGCGTGGCATAGTCCGCAAACTCGTTCATGTGATGTGGATCGACGCGGGCCAGCAGCAGACCGGCACCACCCACGCCACCGGCACTGGCACCGCCGCCGCTGCGCATTGAACCACCTCCAGCACCAACACCGCCGCCTCCAGTCAGGCGATTCTGGTTGTTACGCGGCTGAATGGTGGCATAGGTGTTATCCACCGACTGGCCCACGTGATGGACCTGCTCCAGTGAGCTGCGATGGTGGTCGAGGTGACCCGGCGTCTCCGAGTTGGAGATGTGATCGGGCTCCGAGAAGACTTGCATGGTCAACTCCTGCTCCTCGTACAGTTTCAGTTTTCTTTTGGGAAAAAAGAGTTAAATTTTTAGTGCTTTCCCTAAAAACTTGGACAACTTGGCTTACTGCTCGATCCAAAGAGGATTCTCGGTGGTGTTAAGGTCCTCGATAATCTGTTTCTTGATCAGCGCCTCCTTCCGACGCGTCTCTACGGGCACAGAGAGATTCCAGTGCTTTAGGCAGCAGCACAGCACAATGAAGCTTATGACGCCCACGAACAGGACGATGACCAGGGCTACCAGTCCAGCCACAGCTAGATCAAACTCGTCCTGGACAATGGCTATGTAGGCAGGCACCACATTCTCTATGGCAAAGCCGGCATAGTAATCCTGAAATCCAAATAAATTATTAGTAAGGATGAAGTAAAAGCTTGTGTTTCAAGTATTTACCTTCAGATAATCGTAGTTCCTGTCGATATCCTTGAGTATCTCATCGACAGGTGCTATTTGCTGGGTCTGGGGGTCAACAGCATGGAAGTACAAGTCACACCAGTCCATACGGATGCGACCAATCGAGTCCAGATGGAAACGTATCTCGTCCACAATAATACGATGCTGAGTGGCATTACGCAGCTCGGCTATAATCTCCTCTTGCTCCTGGTAAACCTCTTCCGGCGGTCGGGAGAGAATCACACGCACCAGCTGAGTGCCATCAAAGACCCAGATCTAGATTGATTTCAATTAAAATTAATTAATTGTCAAGACTTTAAAACTTTCCTAAAACTTACATTGACTTTGGTACTGGCCGACCGCTGGGGCTGTTCAAGCTCACGGGCCACAATCTCCAGTTCAAAGCGATCCTGGTTATACTCGGCCATAATCGTGTTGGCCGTGATGCGGCCCTCCTGCGAGATGGCAAACGGACTCGGGACAATCGAGCCGGTGGCCTTGCTGGCCCCGAATTTATACAGGTTTGAGGCAACGATCATGAACTCGATCTTGGCATTTTTGCCCTGATCCGCATCCGTGGCATTCACCAGGGCAATGGCCGCACCCATCTTGGCGTTGGCATTAACTCCAGCGTAGTAGACGGGCTTTTCGAAAACGGGAGGATTATCGTTTACATCCAGCACCGTGATGGCTACCTTTGCCACAGTGTTGTCCCGATTCAAGGTCTTTATGGAGAACGAAGCGCGCTCCTCCTCGGAGATGTGCAGATCCGCTTTAATGCTGGCCAGGATGTACAGCGTGTAGACGTCTGTCTGCTCACGGTCCAAGCTCTTATTTGTATAAATGTCACCTGTCAGCTTGTCCACATAGAAGGCTCCGTCCTCGTTGCCCAGGAGCATGTAGTAGAAGATATCGCGATTGTGTTTACTCCTCGAGGCCGCCTGAATATGACCGATCTTCACATCTCGGCCGCTGTTCTCATTGATGGACACCTTGTATGGATTAGATGCGTCTGGGAACTCTGGACGATTCTCGTTGGCATCCACAATACTGACGGTGAGCAGGCGCAGGGATTCAAATGGCGGATTGCCGGCATCGCGGGCAACCAGGATGATGTCGTAGCTATTGCGAGAAATCAAAGATTAATAAAAGATTCTTCAAGACATCGTAAATACACTTACTTGGCACGATTCTTGCGATTAAGCAACGTTTTAGCGCGCAGCTCTCCCGTCAACTCATCGATTTTAAACTCCGCTGTTTGCTGCTCATTCCTGTTGTTCACCTGCAGATGATAGCTGATCTTTCCATTCTCCTCCGTATCGTTATCCATGGCCTTGACTGTGAGCAGAAGGTAGTCCGGCTGGACAATATCGCCGGGAATCTCAATGGTGGCATTGGACAAAGCGGGTATAATAAACTCCGGCTTGTGACGATTCACCTTTAGCACCGTGATGATCGCTCTGGCTGTGCTTTCCATGGTACCAGAGCCCTGGGTGTCGCGTGCCGAGATTGTTAGATCGTAGACACCATGCTTTCCGGTCAAACTCTGCGCTGGATACACTATGCCAGACTGGGCATCGAGCTTAAAGAGAGCCAGTTCGTTGCCACCGGTGATAATGTAACGAACATCGCCATAGAGACCCTCATCCTGGTCTATGGCCTGCACTTGGAGCAGGGCAGCCGGCGGCTGATAGGCGGCGTTCTCCGCTACCGTGGAGTTGTAGACATCTCGCGTAAAAACGGGTGCATTATCATTGACATCGAGGATGTTGATGTGGATCTTAGAAAGGGGAAACATTTAATGATTGATCCAAAAGATTAGTTGGTTTTCAGGTCAAAGAACTTACCGTAGCTGTGGCAGATTTCTGGACAGTTGCAGGAGCCTTATCCTGGGCCACAACCGATAGCGTTAGCTCCTTGATCTGTTCGCGATCAAGTATAGAGGCATTGGCCACCATCACGTTGCCCGTGTAGGCATCGATGCTAAAGTACTTGTTGTTCTCCCCAATCAAGGTGTACGTGATCTCTCCAAAGACACCAACGTCGCCATCCCTGGCCTCCACCTTGCCAGCGACAGTGCCTCGCGGTGAGTTTTCCGTGACATTGAAATAGTAATCGGATTGGGTGAACTTTGGTTCGTTGTCGTTCAGGTTAATGATGTCCACCACCACGTCCGCGGTGGCTGTCAGAGCAGGTACACCTGTATCACTGACGGTGGCCAGGAACTTGACCTCCTTAACGGCCTCGTAGTCGAGCCGGGCAGTAGTGTAGATCACTCCGCTGGTCTGATTGATGGCAAAGTACTCATTCGGACTGATGTTGAATTCCCCAATGCTGGAGTCCTCATCGGTGGCCTGGAGAGTGGTCAAAACGGTGCCCACCGGTTGCTCCTCCACCATTTGCAGCTTTATCTGCGGCTGTTCCACACTCCAAGGGGCATTGAAACGCTGCGGAAGGAGAGGGATTTTCGATTAGTTTTGGTCTTTGAAAACAGAGTCAAAATTTGTTTCGTAAAATTAAAAGAAAGAATAGGCCGGAATGCTGCCCAACTCCAAGGTAAAGGTCCTCTTCATGAATGTGTTTTTCATACTCTTCAGTGCCACCAACTTGAATGTGTATCGCCTTTATAGCGATCTAAAGAACGTCAAGGTTCAGGTGGATAACTCCACGCAGGAGCTGTGGATAAGGGAGATCTTTATCTTTCTCATCTGTGGCCTCATCGTGGTGCGTTTTCTCCTGTGCTTTGTCGGCTTGGCCTCCAGAGTTGTGGCCACGTAAGTCTCGCGCTTACCCTCCAGAGGTTATTTATTAGTTAAACTTGATTCCATTCTAGCTATCCGATTATAACCAACTCTCAGGCTGAGCTGCTTATGCCCACCATTATTGTGCAGGCCATTGAGAATGTCATTCTAAACCTTTACGAGATCATTCTGGGCTATTGCAGCTTGTGCTATCTTTACCCTGAAAGCACGGCCGTTTTTGTCATATTTCTCTTCAAGATGCTGTTAAAGATTGCCTGCAGCATTGCCGTTTTGTATGTTAACCAAGGTTGAATCTCTTCTTTGGAGAAGTTTAACATTGGTCACCTTTCCCCTAGAAACATCTACTCGGACCAGCACAACGCTTTGGCCAGCATGGTCTCCTTCAACGAGGAATCAAACAGCGTGGGACCAGACAGCGTGGATGAAATTGTATTGGCAAATCAGAACTTATTTTAAATCGCTATCAATTGAGGCTTCAGTTATCAGAACTACTTGTAATTCTGGTTTATAGGAAGTAAAAGCATAGCGAGTTAAAAGTTATACAATTTACTTACCGGTGGTATCTTGTTGACATCGATAATCTGAATAATCAGCAAACCGCGACCCTGAGAAAGTCAAATAATACAATTAGATTCCTAAAATATACAGCTTAAAAATTAATTCCTCACCTGCTGGACATTGGGAGCTGTGCTGTCCGTGACCAGGACATTGATTCGCATCACAGCAAACAGATTGCGATCCAAGTTCTTGTTGACCGTCACCTTGCCGTTCCTCGAAATGGCAAAGTACTCCTTAAACTGATCGTTGTGCGGCAGCTCCTTGCCCTCTTTGTCGATGGCAGTGATGTCATCGGTGGCCGCAAACTCCAGGGCATTGTGACTAGCCACATCCGGATCCAAGGCGATGAGAGTATAAACCAGCTGGCCAGGTGGAGCATCCGCTCGTACCTCGGCGTGCTGAGTGGCCGGCACGAAGTAGGGATCCTTATCGTTGCTGTTCTGCACATTAATGGTCAGAGTGGCGGTGCCCGTAAGACTGGGTGTGCCCAGGTCGGAGGCCTGCACCTGCAGTTGGTAGGTGTTGCGGCGATCAAAGTCCAGTTTCCGGGAGACAAACACCTCGCCGGTGCGCTCGTCAATGCCAAAATCATCGAAGCTGCCCTGCTGTATTCGGTAGCGGAGTTCCGCATTCTTCCCGGTGTCCAGATCGCTGGCATGCACCCTCTCCACACTCGTGCCAATCTCCGAGTTCTCCTCCACGACAGCACTGTAGCTCTGCTGCTCGAAGCTGGGCACATGGTTATTGACATCCCGCACTGTGATGTTCACCCCACAGCTGGCTGTAAAGAGTCCGTCGTTGGCCTCCACCACAAAGATGAGCTGATCGCTCTTCAGATTGGTCACATCGAGGCTAGCATTGGGACGAATGCTAATCTGACCGCTCTCCCGATCTATGTCGAAGATGCCCTCCACCTGCTCAGAGCCTCGGATTCTGTAGCTAATGCTGGACATGGTATCCGCATCTCGGGCCTTGACAATCAGCGGGGAGTCAAAGACCACAGCACCCTCGTCCACGCTGGCTCGGTACAGAGGACTCTCGCACACAGGCGGCGAGTCGTTGGCATCCGTCACGGAGATCCGAAGGGAGACCACAGATGCCGAGCCGCGTCCATTGTCGTCGGTGGCCTGTCGGGAAAATATTTATTATTAATTTAAAACTAATAAATATATTTAAATATTGTTTCTTTATGTGTTTTCCCTCTGGATTACTCCTCTAAAGCCTTGAATTTTAATGTCCTCAAGTTTTTTTTTGTTAGCCACGAGCTACCAAGGTTCTGCCGCATTAGCACTTTTCCCACACGAACTCCCCCACCGGGTTACGCATATGAAATCATTCCCACAAGCCGCCCACGAAGATTGAGACAGTCACTCACCTTGTATGACAAGAAGTACGTGGTCTCCGATTCGTAGTCCAGACACGTCTGCGGTGCCTTGTCGTCATTAGCAGTCGCTGCGGGAACTCCAGGTGGAAATGCAGCTGGAGCTGAAACTGGAGATGCCGGTACTGGTACTCGCTCCTCCTCTGGCGCCTGAGTGACTAATGTGTACTGGACGGTCGGCTCGGTGCCAATCTCTCTGGGAACGGCCGCCTCCATGGAGAGCATTTCCAGGTGACCCTCCTCCACCGCCTCATCCTCGTTGTTCTCATACCCTTGCAGATCACGTCTCTCGCGCCTGTTGCTCTCGCCCTCGCCATGACAATTGGCCAGGCTAATGACACCTGTCTGCTCGTTGACATGGAAAAGTTCCGCCCCGGTGCCGGATAGGCTGTACCGAATGCCGGAGTCCCCGTAGCTGCCAGAGTCCACATCCCGTGCCGTAATGGTGGCTATATACTGACCCGGAAGTGCCGCCTCTGAGACGGAGGCCGAATAGCTTTCCTGCTCAAACACGGGCTTGTTGTCGTTGGCATCCAGTACGGTCACCGTAATCGTGGCCGTCGAGGAGAGCTTTGGATTCGTGTCCGTCTCCTCGGCCACCACCAGCACAATGAATTTGCGCTGGTTGGGATTCTCGTAGTCCAGAGTGCCGTTGGCCACGCGAATGTTCACCTGCGAGTGGCCAGTGACCAGTTTGGGTTCCACATCGAATACCCCCGAGACGTCGTCCAGACGCAGGGCGAATTTGGAGTTCATGCCCACATCAGCATCGCTGACGCTCATGTCCAGGGCGAGCGGAGTACCGGGTGGTGTATTCTCCAGCAGGGACACGGAGTACTCTTTACGATTGAACACTGGCGGGGAATCGTTCACATCCCGTATGGTTACCGTTGCCTTGGCCGTGGCACTGGTCAACGGGTCGTCGCTGGGCACTCCGTTCACCAGCTCACGAGCTCTTATAACCAGTGAGATGATGCCTGTGGAATCCTCTAGAGCCTCGCGATCTAGTGGCTTGGCGGTGCGTAGTTCTCCGGACTGAGAGTCCAGCAGGAAGTAGTCGTTGGGATCTATAAATAGGGGGGAAAAAAGGGGTTTAATTCGAAATTTTATATGTTAAGATTTATGGTACCAAAAATGTAAAGAAATTGATCAAAAGTAAACTCACTTGTCAGAAGATCGTAGACAATCTTTCTCGGCTCGCCCGTGTCTCCATCCCTGGCATGTACAGTGAGTACCAAGGTATTAATGGGACTATCCTCATCGATCACTGTGGACAGAGATCCCTGAAAGACGGGCGGTTTATCCTGTACATCCTTCACCCTGGCCTCAAAGGTGGTCTGGGTCTTATGCGGTCCATCGGTGGCTTCGATCTGGAAGTGGTACACCATCCGCTGGTTATAGTTGAGTGTGTCGTTCAGCACTACCGCAGCTTCCAGAACAGTGGCCTCTCGCTTAATCACATGCAGTCGAAATCTGTGTAGGATTCTTAAATGATTACTTATTCTTTCAAACATTTTTCAAGGGGAAACTTACTTGCTGCAGGCCTCAGGACTCTGCTGCTGGGGCAAGCACTTCAGATCAAGACTCTCGCCAACTATATCACGATCTTTGACAAGAATCTTATCAAATATGGTGGTGCCCACCTTGGCATCCTCATTAACATCTGCCTCATACGGAGTCTAATAACGAAAATAACGAGAAATATATAAATAAATCAAAAAAAATTATATTGCTGTCATAACTTACATTCTGAAACTCTGGAGGATTGTCATTCAGATCGAGTATGATGAAGGTTATCGGTACTTCCACCACATTATCCCGCTCCGACTCTCCCTCGGGATCCACACGATCTCTGATCGAGACCAAAAACTTAAGGCTATCCTTCTCCTCACGATCCAGTGGCTTTATTAAGGTAATGTTGCCAGACACGGGATCAACGCTGAAATGATCAGCCCCAATGGCACCATAGGTCACGGGACTGCCCTCCGGATCATAAGCCTCTAGCCGGAAAACCACTGTGCCCACAGTCACGTTCTCGTACAGGATGATATTGTTTAGGGTTTGAGTAAACACGGGCGGCAGATTTGTCTCTCCTGGTTTTTTTTTCGGGGAAAACGATTAAAAAACCTAAACTCTTGGAAATTGTCTTAAACTCACCATTAGCCAGGCCCACGGCTAGGAGGATCATCAGTAAGCCCAGGGAAAGGAGCTTCATTTTTGGGCCTGTAAAGAAACAAACAAAATAAGCATAAAGTGTTTGTTTGATTTTGTGTCAAGGGTCCAAAGTGAGATCCCAATAAGCTTAAACCACCAGATTTGCTTCAAGACAATTTGGAGACACAAATATTGACGATTTAAGCTTGGTTTTATGACGAAGATTTTGATGCTCTTCTTGAGTATTCTAACAATAATTACAAAAGAAATTTCATTATTTTGAAATTTAGGCCCCACATTCATTTCCAAATTTAAATTCTTTAAATGTTTTTGAACACAAGTCAATAAAAGTAACCACCATAAGAGTATATTAAACTCCTGTTATAGCAATTTAGCTTGTATGTATATTATTTTTTGTGATTTTATTTCGGCTTCATGTTTGTTTTTCTTTGTTTTCGTCATTTGTCGCGCGTAAACAAACAATAAAGATAAATTAAATTTCATTTTGTGCTGAAAATTCAATTAGCTGACAATGCACACGGTCGGGGCAGTGAGAGCGTGACAACGATGATGAGGACGATGGTGGTGGAGGAGCTACTGCTGCTGGTGCTACTGATGATGATGGCTATAACAACATAACGATGTTGATGACAAGCAACAACAACAGCGGCAACAACAGCACAACAAAGAGCAGCAACAAGCAACATTGTGGCAAATTGTGCACTTTAACTGCGGGTGGATGAAATGAGGAACGAAAGTTGGGGGCAGAGAGTTCCCAGCCGGGGAATCGCCCGAAGGCGCCAACATTCCTGTTGCGTCCATCCAATTGTCCGTTTGCCCGGCACGCACCACCCAACTCAACCCAGCCAAAGCCGAGGATGACCATGCGGGTGCTGAAGGTGGGCGGCATTGGGTTGGGAAGGACTCTCTGGTCCAGAGGCGTACATATCCTGGCAGCCAGCAGTAGGGGTCAGCCGAGAGATGACCACACAAAACGGCCGAAGGAACAACACAACACTCAGCAAAAAACGTGTAATTATAACCTACCCAATAAATAAAGGATATAAAAACAGGAAATTAACTGAATATGTTAGTAGAAATAAGAAGCGTTGTAGATTTCACACTCTTCAATCAGGCTTCACTCATTTCTGAGGGCATTGGC
>VNJR01005854.1:0-14608 GCA_008042585.1 Drosophila punjabiensis | reverse complement strand
CTTCGCTCACACTCCAGGTCTTCGCATAGTGGTAGTGACACAACTTGCCTCGGGATTTATATTATCACTAATATACAATTTGATTTAATTTTAGATACCTCGGGGGCCGATCAAGGCGAAAGGACTACTTCTAGCCTGTGTTCGCGATCCTAATCCATGTATCATTTTTGAACCAAAAACATTATATCGAGCTGCGGTTGAGGAAGTACCACTGGATTATTATACCTCGGACTTCGGAAAAGCTGACGTTTTGCGTGAAGGGAAAGATATCACACTTATTGGCTGGGGCACACAAGTACATGTGCTATTAGAAGTATGTCAGACACATTTTTTATTTTTATTTTTACGTAACTATTTCGTTTAAGGTGGCAAACCTGGCAAAAGAAAAACTTAGTGTTGACTGCGAAGTTATAGATTTGGTATCAATTTTGCCATGGGACACTGATGCTGTCTGTAAAGTATGTTATTAATATACTGTTACTGTCAATAATTAACTTTTATACCATAATTTTAGTCAGCGAAAAAAACTGGACGAGTAATAATAGCACATGAAGCTCCCCTTACCCAGGGATTTGGATCAGAAATAGCTGCGTATATTCAAGAAAAGTGCTTCTTACATCTTGAAGCCCCAGTAAGACGAGTGACTGGATGGGATACTCCATTTCCTCATGTCTTCGAGCCCTTTTATTTACCAGATAAACATCGTTGCTTGTCAGCTATACAAGACATAATGTTTTTTTAAATGTTATGATTATATCGATTTTAAAATACCAAATTTAAATTTCTTACGAAACGGATGCATTTATTATACCATTGAGTATGGCTTACTAAGCAGTACCCCAATAAAATTAAATAGTGATCATGTTTTAGGACATGTGGCAAATAACTTTCATTTTTTTAGGGAATTCTTTGTGACGATAAAACGCTGTCTCGCGCTAGTTTACAAGTTTTTTATGCAATAATAATTTACTTCACCTTCTCGAAAAAATAACAATAATTTGTGGTTTTAATATTGTTGAATCTGGCCAAACTGAGTTCTACATTTGTACTTTTAATTACTAATTATTTGCTGGATATTCATGCACGTGCGTCCCAAAAGGTTATGTACCCAGTACGCTTTGTATGTTAGGTTAGCTTGGGTTAAATCAGGCAACCCACCTGAGGCAAAAGTTTTCTTCGCTCACACTCCAGGTCTTCGCATAGTGGTAGTGACACAACTTGCCTCGGGATTTATATTATCACTAATATACAATTTGATTTAATTTTAGATACCTCGGGGGCCGATCAAGGCGAAAGGACTACTTCTAGCCTGTGTTCGCGATCCTAATCCATGTATCATTTTTGAACCAAAAACATTATATCGAGCTGCGGTTGAGGAAGTACCACTGGATTATTATACCTCGGACTTCGGAAAAGCTGACGTTTTGCGTGAAGGGAAAGATATCACACTTATTGGCTGGGGCACACAAGTACATGTGCTATTAGAAGTATGTCAGACACATTTTTTATTTTTATTTTTACGTAACTATTTCGTTTAAGGTGGCAAACCTGGCAAAAGAAAAACTTAGTGTTGACTGCGAAGTTATAGATTTGGTATCAATTTTGCCATGGGACACTGATGCTGTCTGTAAAGTATGTTATTAATATACTGTTACTGTCAATAATTAACTTTTATACCATAATTTTAGTCAGCGAAAAAAACTGGACGAGTAATAATAGCACATGAAGCTCCCCTTACCCAGGGATTTGGATCAGAAATAGCTGCGTATATTCAAGAAAAGTGCTTCTTACATCTTGAAGCCCCAGTAAGACGAGTGACTGGATGGGATACTCCATTTCCTCATGTCTTCGAGCCCTTTTATTTACCAGATAAACATCGTTGCTTGTCAGCTATACAAGACATAATGTTTTTTTAAATGTTATGATTATATCGATTTTAAAATACCAAATTTAAATTTCTTACGAAACGGATGCATTTATTATACCATTGAGTATGGCTTACTAAGCAGTACCCCAATAAAATTAAATAGTGATCATGTTTTAGGACATGTGGCAAATAACTTTCATTTTTTTAGGGAATTCTTTGTGACGATAAAACGCTGTCTCGCGCTAGTTTACAAGTTTTTTATGCAATAATAATTTACTTCACCTTCTCGAAAAAATAACAATAATTTGTGGTTTTAATATTGTTGAATCTGGCCAAACTGAGTTCTACATTTGTACTTTTAATTACTAATTATTTGCTGGATATTCATGCACGTGCGTCCCAAAAGGTTATGTACCCAGTACGCTTTGTATGTTAGGTTAGCTTGGGTTAAATCAGGCAACCCACCTGAGGCAAAAGTTTGTTTACTAGAGAATATGTACGCTGTTTTCGAAGTCAATTAGTTTTTGGGAAAAACAAGTAGTTCGCTTGATTTTATTTTGAGACATCTAGTGATGACCGGTTAAGTTAGGCTTATTCGGACGGCCCTCATGGAGCCACAAATTGGCCAAAATGGCCCTAAGTTGTCCGGATGTTTCTGAATGGACCTAGAGTATATAAACGCGGTTTTCCAGGACCTTGAGGATAATGGAGTATTCGCGAAGGCAAATACTTTGCCTGGTCTCTTTTGGAGGCATCTTCTAGCAATGCCAGAACCGGAGCGCCTAGGTATCATATTCTTGCACCAAGGTTTCGGTCGCCTCGGATTCATCACATTTCCGACAGTTGAAGTTGTTAACGTTGCCCAGCTTAACTGTATGTTTCGTGGACAAGCAGTTATCTGTGAGAATTCCCACTAACAGGCTACAATCTTTCCGTGGAAAATGATGCACGTAGTGACTGACTTTTTCGTGGCACTCTTTGCAAAAGATTTTTAATATTTTGCAGGTTGTTGAATCCTCCATCTAATTTTTGCTCTTGCGTCGTCCCGTCTCTTTAACTCCCTTTGGAACGTTCTTCCAGAACGTTTTCTATTCTTTCACTTGACAGTCCGACGCCTTAATTTGCAAGTTCATGCTCTGGCGGCTGGGAACCCAGTTGATCTTCACTAAATCACTTAGTGCCTCCTTGCTTGCCATTACATCTATGGAGCTGACCGCTTACGATTTCATGGCCATTAACGCCGCTTGTCTGTCTACGAGCAAATTGACTACCTCATGCGGACGCTTTATTATCTGCACAAGCTCTGCCGTTTTTCCGATGGCGAATGCTTTCGCCTGGAATATGCTGCATTGGTTTGGTAGCTTATACGACCGCCTCATTTCGGGGTCCGTGCAGTATATGCCTGTTCCTACTTCTCCTTCCATCTTGGAGCCGTCGGTGTAAATATCAAGGGGTTGAGCATGGTCCCGACTTGTTTTCCAGGTATAAGGTCCCATGAATTGTGTTGTTTTTACATCCGGACACGTTCTTGGTATCATACAGTCAGATATACTGCTCGTGTCTCGACCATTGAACTGTTCCCGAATCTTTGTAGCGACATATGTATTTCCTGATGCAACTAAGTGTAGTGCCGCCTTTCCTGCTGTCAGTTGCGCGTTTACATCTAGGGGATCAACTCCGATTAAGGTATTGAGTGCTTGATCTTGGGGGTTGACCTCAGCGCCCCTATTGTGCAGAGCAGTGTCTGCCCCTGGGTTCTCTCCATTGTATGTCTTATTTTCCATGGCGAGTTATTTGACTTGTGTTTTCGAGGTCAGTCTGGTTGTGTTAGTTTTTGGGGGGATCCTTGGTAAATCTTGGTGAAGAAAATCAGGTCCGACTGGTCCGCGTTGATATTGAGTCGTACTCTGTCCGCCCACTCACATATATCCTTGAGCTTTGATTCCATAATCGAGCTAAGGGTCGATGGACAGACTCCCGTGGTAATTATGCTCATGTCATCCGCATAGGTTGTTATCTTTAGTCCTCGCCTTTTGAATCTCTTGATAAAGTCGTATACCACCACATTCCATACGAGGGGCGGTAGGACCCCCACTTTGCAGCGTGCCTCTGTGCTTTTCTCTCAATATGGAGGCGGTGAACCAATCGGTCAAAATTTCTTATCCCCATGTTAATGGCGTGATGGGTGCGTGTGGGTCGCTATTAGGCGATCTAATATGGCATCTGTATGTTGAATGCCGTGGATATGTCCTCGAACACTCCGAGAGCGTATTCCTTATTGTGCATGGCTCTCTCAATTGTGGATATTAATGATCTCCACCGATTTCCCCTTTGGGTAGGCGTGCTGGTTGGTCGATAGTAGTCTCCCGACATCGTTTCCTATTGATAAGTCCAGCAGTTTTTCTAACGTCTTGGGTAAAAAATTAGGTGAGGGTTATTGGTTAGTAATCCTTGGAGCTCACATAGATGCACTCTTCTTCTTTAGGCAAGAAGACAATCCGAAAGGTAATCCATTGGATAGGGATATAGCCCGTGCTTTGGCAAGCAGTGTATATAGGGTTGAGCCATGGGGTGGTCACGCCTATGGTCACCTGTAGCATGGCTGGGAACATTCTATCTAGTCCCTGTGCTTTTATCCCCCGAAAAGGAGTCTACAGCTCAGTGGTTTTTTTTTTAGGATGTTAGATCTTCTGGGATGTGCTCTTCTCTAATTGCTATGTTCAAGACTTATTGGCTTCAGATACCTCAGTGCAGACTGGGAAATGAGCGTGCATTAGTGCTATTAGGGCCTCTTCGCTGCCTTCAGTCCACTTTCCGTCGTCTCGTTTGAGCTGACTCTCGGAGGTCTAGCCGTTTCTGGGGCAGTCTCTATATTAGAACACAAATTTCTTCACGAGCTTTTTTGCGCCTTGCTTATTTCCTTCTAGTAGTCCTTAAGTAGGTCTTTGTATTCCTCTTTCATAATATCATATTTTGCCAGCTTGGCGTTTTTGAAAACATTTTTTTTTTTAGTTTTCGAAATTGAAAATGATGTATGGTGTAGTCTGTATGGGCGTCTATTAATTCCTAGGAGTCCTTTCCCGGATTGTACTGTGCTCGGAGAAGTCGCAAAGACGTGATAGTCTTCGGCGGGTTTCTTAAGACTTTAAGTTTTGGAGAGGGTTCGAATTCGTATTGAGACTGTATGTATTTATGATCTGAGAAGGATGGTCTCTTAAAGGTCTCTCCATTATAATACCATAGTACACTGTCCCCTTACGAGTGTCAGTTCTAACTCGTTTAAAAGGTGGGACCTACGAAGAAATGCTCCTCTCCCACGTTTTGTATACATAAGTTAGTAGAAAGTATAAAGTCTAAGACTGTCGTTTATATTGGGGCTTGCCCACAGTGTTATGTGAATGTTGCTGGTCTTTCTGGCTGGCTTTTACCAGGCTCCTGAGTTCCTCCGGTGGGGCCGTCCTGTCATATGCCATGTAACAAGAAGCTACCAAATGGCGCTTCTTTTCGCTCTCTAGCATCACCACAGTTTGTTTTTTGTATTCATTTATTAACTGTAGAGAGATTTCGGAGATTTCGCAACCTTGATCCTAGACGCCACTGCTATCATCTCCTCCACTGTGACTGGCTCGAACTCATGCGGAGAATCGGTGGAAATTTGAGGTTCGAGCTCCGGGCTCTGGGGAACAGGTGTGCGACGATTCTCTCTAGGCTTTCTGCGTCCAGTGGGGCGCGCTGCTTCGACCTTTTGCTCGATCCATACGACCGCTCGCATAGTCGCCTGGTCCTTATGCAGTCCTTCCTTCTTTTTGCAAATTCGTTCCACCAGAACACCGGGTCGCAATGCCTTGAGTAGGCGGACCTGGATGGTATACACTCTTTGCAGATCGTAAAAAGCTGGCTCATAACTGAGTCTGTCTTTTAATCCGCGGCCTCTTGCATCCGCCACGACATACTAGAGGGAAAGGTAGACTAGACATCCAATAGTCTCCTAGCTTGGCCTTTGTCCGGGTTGACTTTCGTCAGGCGCGCTGATACAACACCGCAGACCCACACTGCAGCCTTGGCCTGTCCGATAGGTCTCGCTTAGTAGTGGGAGCTCCACTTATCTTTCGCGGACAGTTTGCGGCAGCACGTTCTGTGCTGCCGCGCAGTGGTTCAAGTTGTTGTGGATGTCGCTTTCAGGGGACATAAGCGGCTACCGGCCTGGAGCATTACAACAGGCAGGTTATCAGATCTGTAATGAGGCACAAGGTTAGCGGAAAGACCCTTCCGTACAAGAACGGTAGTTCTGTTCTTGCTAACCGGCAACGGCATTCCCCGAGGCAATCAATGGGGTCGCAAGGTGCAGAACGTTCCAGTCTGCTGTTGATGTGTCTGGATTCTGACGATGCAACAGCTTCAGCGCCTTGGGCTACGTTGGCCAAGCTCCATCTTGGCCACTTCGCACAACGCATCCAATTGGCAGACGACTTGCGTCAGACACTTTCTCTGACCTGCTGATATGTTTTTTAGTCATCAGGTCCCGTTATAGTTCTTGTTACATCCTTCTGGGTAAAATGTAATCAGATGTATGCCTAAGGCGTAGTGCTGCAAATTCTGCAGTTAGTTTAGTGCGGATTAGAGGTGGAGAACTATCGATGGCACGATCGACACTATCGATGGTTGGCCACTATCGACTCGCCATCGATTGCAGCCCTGCACTATCAATAGTTTTCTACAACGCTTTACACATCACAATCACAAGTCACAAATTTTATTGAATGCAAAAATAATAAAACAATAAGCTTAAGTAGGTTCTATATTATCTATTTAATAACAAAATAGCTTAACTGTTTTTTAATGTTTTTTTAAGTTGAATAACGACAATAAGCTACGAATGAAATTTTGTTTTAAAGATTCCCCCATATAATAAAGTTTTGTTAAAATTTCATTTTATAGCTTTTGTTGGCTCATTTGAGTTTTATTTTGAATTTGTTTTTTTTTGAAGTCTAGTGTAAGTTAGTGTAGGGCGAAGGCGGGAGCACAATAAAGCTCTCTCTCGCTCATTGCGAATTCGCCCCGCCTTCGCCAACCGTCGTCAAGCTAGGCTTTAAGGTCTCTTGTGTGAAATATAAGAAATTGTCGAAAAATTGAAATCATATCGAGCGCACGTCTTTCGTTTTCGTCTTGCCGAATAAAAATAATTTCTTGCCACCAAATTTGTTTTCGGTTTTTAATTTCTAAAATACTTTTTAGAAATTTCAGCTTTTTTTACATTTAAAAGTTAAAGCATCACACCATCGATAGATTTATCGACACTATCGATGGTTTGAGAAAAACAATCGCTCGCTATCGATGGCGCCGACTATCGATAGTTCTCCACCTCTAGTGCGGATCTCTGGGTGGTCGATTCCGATTATGGTTTCGAGTGCTTTTCTAGGGGTTAACCTCAGCGACCCGGATATTCCTACTCTGACTGCTCCTTCCGTCTTCTCTTCAGAGCCCTGAGTGTCTTAAAAACGTGCGCGTCAAAAGTGGCTCCCACTTTCCACATTCTCTCCTCAGCTAGCATCAGCGATTCTGGGCTGATCGTGCCTCCGGCTACTGCCTCCAGCTTCTGCCTCTCTAGGCCGAACCTTCGGCAATCAAAGAGGACCAGTCCTCCGTCTCGTGCCCGAAGCGCTCCAAGTAAGGGTGTGCGTCTACCGGCCTTTGAGGAGGAATCCAATCTTGTCTGCCAGCTCTCCATGCTTCTCCTCCTGGCGGCAGCATTAAGCTCGGCTCTGGTCATCTGCTCTGCTTGCTCTGCAAAGATCTCCTTCTGTCTCTTAAAAGTTCAGTAAGGGGAAGTTGCCCGACGAAGACCAGCGCCGCTTTCTTCGAGACGGTCCGGAACGCACACACTATCCTGATGGCGCACAGCCTGTGGGTCACCTCCACCCCTCGCATGTAGCTCTTTACCTTGGCGGCTTTCGCCCACACCGGCGCTACGAACAAGATTTGCGAGGTAACGACCGAAGTCAGCAGTTCCCTTGTTACCTGCTTCGGCCATCTCGTGTTCAGCAGCATTTTCGATAGCGCACCTGCAGTTCCACTGGCCTTCTTGTAAACGTGTCGATGAAGACGCCCAGCTATTTGATCGCCCGCTGCGGCCGGATTTTGGTCCCTCCGACCAGCACTCTGGCTGACTTCACCACCTTCCGGCTCAAGATCAAGACAGCCTCCGTCTTGTGAGCCGTCAATTAAGCTGAAGCGAGCTCCTTGGCTACCATCATTATGGCGACATCGTCGGCAAAACCAACCAGGCCAGCTCACAGCTATTTCAGCAGGTACCCTGGGATGTAAAAGCTACCAAGGTACTCCAGCGTTCGGCCCCAGTCAGCCGAGTTAAACGCATTTCAAAAGACCAGGGTCACAGCTGGACAATAGGACTTAGGTCCTTCTTTCTACCTGGATCCTGCGATACCTTCTTATACCACCATGACGAACCTCGTCATGGCGTCTAGCGTAGACTTCCCCTTCGTGAAGCCATATTGGTCCGGGGAGAGACCACCAGCTGCTTCTATCGCTTCACTCAGCCTTGTCGAGATCAGATCTTCCGTGACCCAACGGCTGACGCCTATCTCTGTACTGGTGCAGTTCGTGGCCTCTCGTCCGCTCGGAGACAGGGCGCTGACTATACCCTCCAGGTTGTCGCGTCCGTTGGGGCTTTGCCACCTGCATTAGGCCTCTTTAACACCATTTTGTAGACTCCTCCCCAAGGATCATCGTCAGCGGCATCACACAGCTTGAGGAAGCATTCCCGTTTGCTCTCATTGATGGCGATCTTCAACTCCTTCTATGCCGCATTGTTGCGTTCGCTGCATGCAGGGAGGCGCGACGTGCCTGCGACGTAGATTAGCGATCTCTTCGCTCCACCAGAACACCGGAGAGTGGTGCTGCCGTAACGTCATCCTTTGCAGTACTCTTTGGCTGCAAGCGCTTTACACAGCAACCGTAAACACGTTGTCCAACACTTTGGCTCAGTCCGCTACATCTGCCGTAAGTCCCTCGAGGGCGCGTGCAAAGGCCTGCGGGCAGAAGCAAGGTACCTTTCGATCGGTCAGCGGTGCCAAACGAGCACTCGATGGCCTCGTGGTCGCTCGCGGTGAAGGCCTAGCTGATTCTCCATCTTTCGTGGCGTGCCAGTGCGCTGCTGGCAAAGATGAGATTGATGATCGACCCCGCCCCCGCTGCTAATCGACTGCCGGGAGCCTTCATTCAGAAGACGTCCAGAGAGGCAAAGTCCTTCAAAACCGCTCGACCTCTGGCATTGGTTCGCGGGGACTCCACTCCATGGTCCATGCGTTGTAGTCACCACCGATCACCGGCCGTATGAGCCTGCAGCTGGTGACCATTAATGGAGTCCGCGCTCTTGCTAGCGTAACTTTTCGATACATCCAAAAACAATGATTATAAATACAGCAATCGGCTGTATCAGACGGATGATGAACAAATCGGACGAGGTATACCATGTCGAAATAACATGTGAGATACAACCATATTACGAATTGATGACTTTCCGTACAATATAATTGAAACATTTTTAAAAAATACCAAACCACAACAAACACAAAACCACCTGAACCACCAAAGACATATAAGTCTACAATATATTTTCCAAAACTGTTTAAAAAGATTAACAAAATCCAATTGTTATAGGTTATGTTAGGTTAATCGGGCGGCCATCGGGGGGACAAGCAAGGCCAATATGCCTCTTAGATGCTCGGGGTATTCTGGACTGGACTTATAGATTGTTTAGATTAATGCGGGTTTCGTAGTCCTTGAGTATCGAGGTGTCTTCTCTCTTCTCTTGGAGGCATCTTCCAGCGGTGCAAGAGCCGGAGCGCCTAGGTGTCTTAATCTTGACATTTTTAAAGCCGGACATTTGCAAATGAGATGCTCCAGGGTTTCGGTAGCCCCGAATTCATCGCATTTCCGGTAGTTATCGTTTTCGGTGATGCCCAGCTTGACGGCATGCGTCGCGGTCAGGCAGTGACCTGTGAGGATTCCTACTAACAGTCTGCAATCTTTCCGTGGAAGATGCAGCACGCAGTAACAGAGTTTTTCTTTGCGCTCTTTGCCTCCATCTGCTTTTTGCTCTTTCGTTGGCCTGTCCCTATAGCTCGCTTTGGAGCATTCTTAAGGAGACCGGAACGTTTTCTATCTTGCACTCACCAGTCCGACGCCTTCCTTTGCAAGTTCATCCGCGGTTTCGTTACCATCGATGCCCTGGTGACTAGGACTAGTAGATCCTCACTGACTTGGTCGTGCTCAGGACATCTGGTGCCTCCCGGCTTACATTGTTCGCCTCATATGGACGGTTTATGCTGTGCCCAAGCTCTGCCGCTTTGCCGATGGCGAATACTTCCGCCTGGAATATGCTGCATTGGCTTGGTACCTTATACGACAGCCTCACTTCGGGGTCCGTGCAGTATATGCCCGCTCCAACTCTTCCTTCCATCTTGGAGCCGTCGGTGTAAATATTGAGGCGTTGAGCATGGTCCTGACCTGTTTTCCCGTCATTAGGTCCCAAGAATGTGCTAATGTCTCGGTTAATTGAACTGTGCCCGAATCCTTGTAGCGACATATTACCTGATACAACCAGGCGTTGTGCCGCCTTTCCTGCTGTCAGTTGCGCATGGATATCTAGGGAATCAATTCCGATTATTGTTTTGAGTGCTTTTGTGGGGGTTGACTTCAGCGCCCCTGTATTGCAGAGCAGAGCCTGCCGGTGGGGTGTCTTCATAAGCTTGTAGTAAGTCTTCTTGTCCGTGGCTTACGACCACAGAAGGACTCCATACAGCAGTGTCGGACGACCCCCGACATGTAGACCCAGTGCGTTAGAGCGGGCGAAGGGCCACATGTGATGCTAATCATCTTCTTGGATGCGTATAGCGCTATGGTGGCCTTTTTCACCCTCTCTATTACATTGGGTTTCCATGCCAGCTTGCTGTCTAGTACAATGCCGAGTTATCTGACATGTGTTTTCGGGGTCAGCCTAGTCGTGTTAATTTTTGGGGGATCCATCGCGGTACCTTGTATCTCTTGGTGAAGAGAATGAGGTCCGTCTTGTCCGCGTTGATACTGAGCCCTACCTTGTCCTTCCACTTACATATCTCCCTGAGGGTCGATGAACATACTCCCGTAATAATTATGCTTATGTCATCCACATGTCATCTTTGGTGCTTTCCTTTCGAATCTCTTAATTAGGTCGTCTACCACCACTCCACCTTGCGGCGTGCCTCTGTGCGCTCCTCTCACCATTGAGGGGCCCCCCCAATCGGAATGTACCCGTCTGTAGCTCAGAATTTCATATCCACGAGTTTTTTAACTAGCATATTCCTTATTGTGTAGGGCTCTCTTGATGGTGCCTACTAGCGAATTAAGTGCCGTCTTTACCGATTTCCCGATTTTGTGTAGGCGTGGTGGTTGTTCGACAGTAGTCTTCCCACATCGTTCCTGATGTATAAGTCCAGCAGTTTTTTTAGTGTCTTAAGTAGAAAAGGAGGTGAGGCTTGGCGATTTTGAAAATTCCTTGAGTTTGATGGTACGCGTCTAGTAGCTCCTTGAAGAGGGTATTGTTTGGCTCATTTGAGTTTAATTGGAATTTGTTTTGTTCTTCTGAAGTCTAGTGTAAGTTAGTGTAGGGCGAAGGCGGGAGCACAATAAAGCTCTCTCTCGCTCATTGCGAATTCGCCCCGCCTTCGCCAACCGTCGTCAAGCTAGGCTTTAAGTTCTCTTGTGTGAAATATAAGAAATTGTCGAAAAATTGAAATCATATCGAGCGCACGTCTTTCGTTTTCGTCTTGCCGAATAAAAATAAATTTCTTGACACCAAAGTGGTTTTCGGTATTTAATTCCTAAAAAAACTATTAAAAATTTCATGGCGCCCCCGGGTGGACAAGAATTATTTTAAATAAAAAAAGGCAACAAATTAAAAGTGACAGTGACACAAAATTAAAAGTAACAGTGACACATACAAATAAAAAGTGCAATTAAAAATTATATTTTTTTTCTGTGCATTGAAAAGTATTTGTTATTAAAACAAATAATATAATATTAACAATATTCGTGTCGGTCGCGAAATTAATTTCTTCCTGCGCCGAACTGCAGCCATCACCGAGGGATATCACCAAAGGAAAGTGGCTGTTGGAAGTATATAAATACCGCAATCAGGAGAAAGAGGTATTTGTGCAAAAAATTGAAAGCTCGAGTTGGAGTCAATTTTATATTTGTTTATTGTTACGTATCAATATAGTAGAGCTAGATTTGCATGAAAATTATATTATTATATATTATATTATATTATTATATTATAATATATTATAATATTATAATATTATAATATTATATTATATTATTATATTCTATTATATTATTATATTATATTATATTTTACATATATATTCTCTTAAAATACATACACATTTATCTATATTAAATCGCTTTGGACGCAACATTTACTTGATTTTTGTATTGTATTACTGCAATCACTGTCGCCCCCTCTCCCCCTTCTCATTGAAACTCGCATTAATAGTTGGGAAGTTAATCCAAGCCGCACACCATTACAGACAAATAAGCCTTATATACAGCAGCTGCAGCGGTGCAAACGTTGTTGTTGGGCCCTTTTCGTTTGCCGCGCTTAGATTAGCTGACCGCCAAGTGACGCGCTACCCTGTATTTGGCGGGTATACGCTTTTTGGGCGTCATTTGCACCCACTATTAATTTTGATACTGCGTGATTTGATTTTCGATTTAAATAATTTTCGTTGTCGTTCTCATCAGAATATAATCGTCTTTTCACTTCATAGCGAACGGTCGTGTTTTTGTTTTGCGCTTCGAATTTGTATTTGTTTTGCATTTTAAACCACCGGGGTTTTCTTTAAATTTGTTCACTCAAATATATAAAATCATTTACCGTTTGCTGCCGCGAGTGCATGCTCTTTCTGTGTAAATTAATTGTAATAATAATTACTTTTAGTTTTGCGATAAGACGGTTTTCTTGTTTCTCTTTTGTGCCTATCCCGTTTATTCCCGCTTAAGCTCCGTTGCTTTGCGCTGCAGCTAAGTGGTTCCAAGCTATCCCGCTCATTCTTACTCATTCTTACTCTCTCTCGTTAACTCTTCTGCTCTCCGTATTTACGGATTCACTCTCCCGCACAGTGGTCATTAGTTTGTGAAATGTCGGTGAATATTGTCTGTGCCATTAAAGGCTGCCAAAAAGAAATTTTGAAAAAAAAAAAACACCCATATCTATATTGCTGGCTTTGTGATGCGGTCGTGCATGCTAAATGCGCTGAGGTTTCTGGCCGTGTCGCAGATGTATGTTCCGCTAAATACGGTATACATTATTGTTGTCTGGCCTGTCGTGAGGTTGAGAAGGAAATGAAAGCCTTCATGCGCCAGACCAGAAGCGGTTTTAAAGAACTTATGGTCAAGTTTCGCGAGGCGAATGATCTGTTCTCCGCGCTAGACACTTAGTTTAATAGTCTGAAGCTGTTAAACGAGTTGCGGAAACGCAAAAAATCGACTGCTGATCCGCAGCAACTGTGTCAATAGCAGCAACCTACGATCTGGCACACCCCCTCAGCACAGCCCCCGACCGCAATACCTTCTCCAAGGGCTTTGCGATCGGGGACAGTATTAGATTCGGCAACCGAATGTGCCGGGGTGGCATTGCCGACAGCTCCGCCAGTAATATCGGTTGAGTCTGCTGAGTCCGCTGCGGTGTCCCTACCCTTGACACCGCAGACTTCCATAATAAAAAATACCCAGGGTCAAATGAGGCTCGGATTACCGGCCGTAGTTGGTAACTTTGCTTTACCAAAGACCCTCACTGCTGTTCCACCATCGAAAACAATATTTGTTTCGCGGCTTGCCCCTGATCTCGCATCTGATGACGTACTTGTCTATATACACGGCAAAACACAAGCCGAAAATACAAAGGTGGAAAAGTTTAAATTTTCTTACGCCAGGGACATCTCATCTTTCAAGATAAGTGTCCCGCTCAAGTTCTTTGACACGATTTGCTCTGGTGACTTCTGGCCCGAACACGTCGTAGTTAAAGAATACGAGGCAAAAAAAAAAGAAAAAACGGCCTGTGGGAGTACGACTTCCCAAGCCGGCACAAACTAATGAGACCAGTGCGAATATTTCCTCCACTTCAGCTGAAAAAACTAAATACTTCCCTCCTACTTTCCTATCATAATACTAGGGGCTTACGCAGCAAGCTCCCCAAATTGTATTCTGATAGTTTTTCCTTCGCATCCCAGGTAATTGTGTTTACTGAAACCTGGTTAAAGCCGGAGATACTCAGCTCCGAAATTTTTCCAGGTAAGTACACAATTTATAGATTGGACCGTCTTTCCCAGCGAGGAAGTGGAGTCTTAATTGCCGTTGACTCTTCCCTTATCTCTGAGCTGGTGGTTCTCGACGATTTGACCGACTGTGAGTTTATTTGTGTAAAACTATCGTTTCCACGTAGTTTTATATATATTACATGCTCTTATGTCCCTCCATCTGCTGAAGAGCCTATCTATTGGAAACACCTTTCGGCAATTCAGGCCGTTTCCAATAGACTTTCAGATAGAGACCAACTAGTGACTTTGGTGATCAGATGGTGTGTCAAATGTCCTTCAGACCGCGGCACAGCATGACCTTATAGATAGCTTGCTTGACTTATCTTTGTCTCAAGTTAACCATGTCTTTAATTCTTTAAAC
>VNJR01005851.1:0-30631 GCA_008042585.1 Drosophila punjabiensis | reverse complement strand
GACGAGGACGGAGTAATGAGAGCCAGCGGAAGGATCGACGACGCGGCGTGTGTGCCATACAGCGCGCGCCGGCCGATCATACTGTCTCACAAGGAGGCACTGGCGGAGATGATTGTGCAGCATCACCACGAGAGGATGTGCCACCAAAACACGGAGGCAACAATTGGAGCGATCCGGCAGAAGTTCTGGATAACGAACTTGAGGAGGCTGCTACGGAAGGTGATGAGCAACTGCAATGTTTGCAAGCTACGGAAGGCGCGGCCAGCGCAGCCCGAGATGGGTCCCCTGCCAGAGGACCGGCTGGAGGCCAACGGATGGCCATTCAAGTATACCGGCCTGGATTATTTTGGACCGCTAGTTGTGACTGTTGGACGTCACACGGAGAAGAGGTGGGTGGCATTGTTTACATGTCTAACCACAAGGGCTATCCACTTGGAGATGGCCCACGATTTGTCTACAGATTCCTGTATAATCGCTATGAGGAACTTCATGAGCCGCCGAGGACCGGTGGTCAGGATAAGGAGCGACAACGGGAAGAACTTCGTTGGAGCCAATCGAGAAGCCAAGAGGTTCAGCGAAGTGTTCGAGCCTGCAGAGATCCAGGGCGAGCTGTCGTCCAAAGGAGTCGAATGGATCTTTAATTGCCCGGCGAACCCAGCTGAGGGTGGCGCCTGGGAAAGGATGGTGCAGTGCGTGAAGAAGGTGCTGGCGCACACAATGAAGGAGCTCGCGCCCAAGGAGCACGTACTGGAGAACCTGTTGATTGAGGCGGAGAGCATAGTGAACTCTCGTCCGCTAACGCATCTACCGGTGACTGTGGACCAGGAGGCTCCACTGACACCCAACGATTTGCTGAAGGGAGTGCCCGATGTTCCGGATCTACCCAGGGATGACGGACTGGAGTCCGAGAGATGCGCTACCAGGAAGCAGTGGCGCATAGCGAGAATGATGCGGGATAGATTCTGGAAGCGATGGGTACATGAGTACCTGCCAACACTTGTGCGCAGGGAGAGATGGTGCAAGCACGTCGAGCCCATTCGTCGAGGAGATCTGGTGTTCATATGTGATCCGGCCATACCACGAAGGGAGTGGAAACGAGGCGTCGTGGAAGAAGTGTTCACCGGAAGAGATGGAGTACCTCGTCGAGCGGCGGTGCGGACTAACGATCGAGCCAAGACGACAATGCGTCCCGCTTCGAAGCTAGCTGTCCTGGACGTGGTGAATGCGGCTGCTTCACGGGGGTGGGGATGTCGCGGAACGGATTAAGGCTATCGATAGTAAGTCAAGTTTAAGTTTAGCGCCGCTAGAATTCAGTATTATTTGTGTGAGGCATTTGGAGTAAATGTGAAATGGTCATACTAATTTGGCCAAATGTAAGCTTAGTTTTGGCGGATCGAATTACACCGATTTCAGCCGTCACATTGAGAGGGAAGAGAAACTGCGGTATGTAAGATAGAGAATTGTATTTCAGGATAAGTTAACTGATGTACATATTTCAGAATAAAACACACTTCGACTGTTTGATATCGCTAACCAAGCGGCGGTTTCATTTAAGTGTTCTGAAGGCATTTCCCCGTGATCGGCGGAGCGGCGTCACCATTACTTATATTGCCGAGAGACTAAATCGACATAGAAATACCATTGCAAATTTTCTCAAAAATCCGGATAGCTATGGAAAAATTAAGCGGACCGGCAGGCCCACTGAAATTGATTCTCGTTGTAAGAGACAAATTCGGCGCCTAGCGGTTCAAAACAACAAGTCTTGCTCTCAAATTAAAGGTCAACTAAACCTTGATATTTCCCGTAGACGTATTAACCAAATTTTAAGCGAAAACAAGAGGCTTTTGAAACGCCACATAACCGCTCGTCTAGGATTTGCTGAAAAGTACAAATTTTGGTCCGCGGAGTTCACAAAAGTTATATTTTCCGACGAAAAAAAATTTAACTTGGACGGCCCTGACTCGTGCCAAAAGTATTGGCGCGATAAAAGGCAACCACGGCAGCTCTGCCATAAACGAAATTTTGGTGGGGGCTCATTAATGGCTTGGGCTGGATTTGGCTATGCTGGGAAATCTCCGTTATGTTTTATACCAACTAAAACAAATGCAGACATATATGTAGAGTTATTAGAAACAGTACTCATCGAATTCGCAGGAAAACTTTACGAGGATGAGTGGATTTTTCAGCAAGACAATGCACCGATACATACAGCACGAAAAACAAAGGACTTTTTTGAAGCTAAAAAAATACCTTTATTGCAATGGCCAACACTCAGCCCGGACCTTAACCCAATGGAAGATCTTTGGGGAATACTTTCTAATAAAGTTTATAGGAATGGCCGCCAGTTTAACACCGTGAATGACCTTAAGAAGGCATTAATTCAGGAATGGGATCTAATTGAACATTCAACGCTTCAAAACTTGGTTACCTCAATGCCTAACCGCATAAACCAACTTATTACGAATAAAGGGAACATATTAATTATTAAAAAATTTAATAAATAATGTCTACACACGTTTCTAATAGTATTTTTAATTTTTTTTCCAAATGCACATATACTTATTTCCTATGGAAACAAAGTTCTTAATTAAGTTTTTAGCTTCCAATAAAGCTTATGGATATAATATTGCTATTATTTTATTAAGCTCATCTCAGACTAAAAAAAAAAATAAACCAGAAACATTCTCCGAGTTCTTAATAGTTTTATTTAAAGAAATATCAGTGCACATATACTTATTTCCATACGGTATATTATTATGGATTTTTTGATTAAATTTTATAAAAATCTGACGATTTTATCATATAGCTGCCATACAAACGATCCGTAAATGCGAAGGAAAATTACATTTTACTTTACCTGAAAAAAATTTAGAAAAATTTAAAACTGGAAAAATAAAATAAATGTGAAAGTAATTCATATTATATAAGATAGGGATAGATTATAATTGATCCAATTTCAATCTGCACGGGTATAAAAACTTCGGCGTGCCGAAACTTCTTTTCTTTTTCTTATTATTATAGGAAGGGATTTATTATTAATACGTAGAATTGAAATCTGCAAGGGTATATAAATTCGGTGCTAAAGTTAGCTTCCTTTCTTGTTTTTTTTTTATATAAATATAAAACCAAGGCATTTTGCTTTGATTTTTGTTTTCTTACATCACAAGAAGAATCAGGTAACGCACGATAGTATAAAAAACTAAAGCATACAGTTTTAAATTTTCCTTTATATATATATATATTGATCCTATCGCATCTATATGATGCAGTCGTCCGATTGATACAAATTAAAAACAAAATTCTTAAATAATATATCACAGTAAATGAAGAACTGGCAAACTGACGAACAGACGGACGGACATGGCTAGACATGGCTGGATGCTGACTGTGATGAAGAATATATAAAAATATGTATGTACTTCATAGGGTGGGCAATACCTCCTTTACTGCATTGCAAACTTCTGACTAAAATTATAGTAACCTGGAAGAATATAAAAGGGTAGTCAAGCTACAGGGTCGTAAATTATAAAATATCTATAAAACTACAATGTTTCGGTATAGATTCGTCTTTTTGTGTGGTAAATATTGTGTACGGCAGAGAACTGACCACTAGTCTGAATAAAAGGAAACTCACGCAAAACTTGATTAAGATGGCGGCCAAAAAAACGCCAATGCTCTGCACAAGGTCACCAATTACATGAATTATTGCTGCCCGCAGATTCAGGTTCTTTTCATCTTGAGCTAGTCGTGAGCTTGTTGCTCTGGAATATAAAAAAAAATGTGTATATTAATATAACATAACCATGGAAGAAAACTACAGAAAACAGACGAGTTTAATAGACCCAAACGTTTGTACATTAAACTAACAGACAGTAATTTTTTTCTTGGCGCCATAATGGCCCTATGACTACCCGGAAAAATCGTCAACAAGCTTAAACGGAGTCATCTGCAAAGCTTCACTTTTGTGGGTGTATTCTTGCAAAAATCTAAGCCACGGACTTACCCGTCATTCTGAAATAATCTTGTTTCATTTGGAATAACAATACAATTTTCACTTGGACCTTTATCGGCCATTTTTGCTGTCATCAGAGACGCCTCACTGGATTCAGTTATATGTGACCTGGTGTCAGCATAAGAGTGCCCGTGACTGTGACAGTGAGTGTGACCATGACTGTGACCATGGCTGTGGCCGTGTCCCCTTCCACCCATAAACCAGGAACCATGTAATACGAAGATCATTCTGTGGAAAAGTAAAAATTAAGGAGAACAATATTAGACAAGAAAGGATGCTTTCGTCGAAACGCCAAAGTTTGTATACCCTTGCAGATTGGAATTGGATCAATTATAATCTATCCCTATCTAATATAATATGAATTACTTTCACATTCATTTTATTTTTACAGTTTTAAATTTTTGCATTTTTTACATGTAAAGTAAAATGTAATTTACCTCCACACTTACCGATCGTTTGTATGGCAGCTATATGATAAGGTCTTCCGATTTTTATGAATTACAAACAAAATTCTAAAATGGTATAGAACTCTTGTGTCTCATAGTAGCAAGTTATGTTGAAGACTGACAAAGTTATAGTTTTTTTTCAAACCATTTATCGATCTCTCCTATGGCAGCTATGTATATACGAGTTAAAGTATATATAAGACTATCTGCAAAGATTCTTTAAAATAGCTTCAAAACTGAGGGACTAGTTTGTGTATAATCGGACAGACCGACATGGCTAGATCGACTCGGCTGTTGATGCTGATCAAGAATATATGTATATACTTTATAGCGTCGGAAATGTCTCCTTCACTGCGTTGCAAACTTCTAACTGAAATTATAATACATTGAAAAGGTATAAAAATATAAATAAGAAAGCAATAGTCAAGTACAGTTTTTCAGTGAAAATACCACACTCTTCAAAATTAATACTTCAAAAAACAAGCTAGCTGCCAAGAAAAAAACTATTTTTCATGATATCTAAGAAATGTTTATGAGATTTGAATTTTAATATGAATTTAATTTACAAATCGGTTCACTATAGGAGAAGGCTGTCATAGGATCTGGACCTATCGGCCAATCAAAAACGTTCACTGCCGTTCTTTTTAATTCTATATTACACATCAATAAGGTTTTTTAAAAGTGTTTTACAGACCTTAGAGTTCTTTTTCGTTTTTCTTCCCACACCGTATTAATAATACAACTAACACAATCACAGATTCTAGCTTATTTAAACTTACACAATATTAATGGCAATACCAATGCCCGATATGGCCATCATCGCATCAGCGTTTAGTTCAAAGTCTTGAGAGTAAATTCGCTGAATCGCCACCAACACCAGAAACGTTGTCAAGACCCAGATCCCAAGAATCGAGGCCAAAGCTCCGAAAACCTCTGCAAATCAGAACCAAATAGAAAATCATAAGAAGCGGTAGAATAAGCTGGCCTAGTTAGAGGACGTGAATGGTTAACGTACACTGATACTAAATAATATGCATGACATAAGTGCCATATGTTGGGACGGAGTGCGATGAATTAATGCGAGCTCATATGTTCCTTTTAGCATGGTGTTAAACTTAATTGGGTACTCACCGAAGCGCTTGTATCCAAAGGACATGCGTTCGTCTGGCGCCCGACCGGCCACCCAAATTGCGACTAGGCCAATGACGAAACTAATACAATCAGATGCTAAATGTGCTGCATCTGCCATAATGGCCAAGCTTCCTGCCACGTAGCCCCCGAGAAATTCAATGATCTACGGTTGACATTAAGACCGTTGTTGTTGCGCCGGAGGCATGGAATTGATTATATTTAAATCAGGAATGCGTGCAGCCAAAATCTTGGGTATGACTTAAGTGTTGGGGATGGGTAATATCTGAAGGGCTTTCTTACCATGAATATGCAGCAGAGAGAAATCGCGAGGAGAATTTTAAATTTGGCCTCCTGCGCTGATTGGCTTTTTAAGTTTTCCCCAAATCCCGCTTGACCGCTTCGACACTCCAGCATTATTTCAAATTCCATTCTCTCCGGCTCCGTCTGCTGTATGGATGCAGAAAAATTGCTTATAAATACGGGCTTGCATTTGACAGTACCACTGAATATAAATGGTCCAGAAATTAAGTGCTTCTCACCCGGTAGCTCGCACTGTCATGGCAATCGTCCAGTAGCGGAACCTCCCACGTCTGCTCCTCGGCAATTTGCGGTATTTCCTGCCCTATTAACGCCATGCTCCCGTTGCTATTGTTGTGAGTGACCTGACCATTGCTACTGGAGTGGTATTTTTTTAAATCGTTCGACCGACTAGCTTGATTGGGCGAGTCCGGCCTATTATTGTCAAAGTACGAATTTAGCGAAAAGCCCTCGTCGCAATCGTCCTCGGGGCCACTGGGTGGCAGTGCGCTGTTGAGCTTCTGATATTTTGACATGGTCCTTGCTTTTGACTAGCGTATGCTAATTATCACCTTGTTCTGCTGATGCAGTTTAATGGGTACATTGTGTCGTCATCCTGGCATTTTTCACATTATATAAATTATTACGCAGAAACATTGATCGCCATTGTACTTACTATATTAAATGAAGAGCAAGGAGTAAAATAAATAATTTCAAAATATAGTAAATTTATTACGCACAGCCCTTATACACTAACTCGAGTTGCCACTAACTACCGAAGATAGCGAATAAACTCAGAAAATGTGTTACATGGGGCTAACTCGAATTATAGACCTTGTGTTTTGTTGTGTTGTGTTTTGACAGTTCTAGTTCATTTTTTATTTTGCTTAAAGACCGGCAACTGAAAATATCGGTTCCCATACAAATGACTTATACGATACTTTCAGTCATTCAGCAATTCCTAGGTAGCTGAAAATATCGACTGAATTACTGAAAAGCCAGTATGGCAAACAAATTCTCTCTCGCAGGCCATGGACACACTCCTGGCAGGCGTGAGACGAAGATTTTCCAAGGCCCAGATGTGCAATATCTAGGTGCCGGAGGAACTGGTGCTGACGCTGGTCACCTGCCTTCAAGGTCTACATGAAATCACACCCGGAGCTGCGCTTTAGCCCCGAATCCATCTACCAAATTATAGAGCAATCATCGGAGATTTCCGCCAAACGGGCCAATCGGGTTTCTGCTGTTTACAATTCAGTCGCCGACTTTTTTGGCTCCTTCCCTATCCGGATGAATACATATATCGGCTAACTATTGCCGATATTTTCATTAATTCAGTCATTCAGTCGTATAGAGAATCCCCTGATTATATTTCGACTTGCGGGAAAACATTACATAGATCTCTTCTAATTTTCGTTCCACGAATTGCACATACAGTACAACTTCGACAGTCCGGACGCATATAGTTTTGAGCAAGTCCGGATTATCGAGTTGTCCGGACTATAGTAGTCAAAAATTTTTAAAACAATCTAAGTGAATTAAATACATACATATATACTATGATTAATTAAAAAAAACATTGAACTATTATATTAAATTATTATATTAAATTTATACATATTATGATTTATTGGAAAAAGAAGTTGTTTTGTGCTGACTAACTTTGTTGAGGGGAATGATTTGTGCTTTTTGCTCAATCCTCTTTAACAAAAGAATATCCTGCAAATCAATATTATTCTCCTCAGCCCTCTGAATACATACTATATATTTGTTTTAGCATCCATTTCTTCAATGTAGAAGTGTCCGAATTACTGCAGTGTCCGGAATGGCGCATGTCCGGACTGTCGAAGTTGTACTGTAGTTTATTAAGCAAATCATAGGATATGTGCACAAAATGAATAACTGTTTTATCAGCGCATGTCATATAGAAAACAAGAGAGGAAGCTAATTCCGGGACGCCGAAGTTTGTATACCCCTGAAGGTTCCGATTATATAATTTTTTATCTATCCCTGTCTTATATAAAATTAAATACTTTCATATTCATTTTATTTTTAGGTTTTACTATATTAAATAGAGCTGCCGAATTTGGTGATTGCCTTTATTTCTTAGATTTATAATAAGTTACACATTACGAATTAGGCAAGCCTTTTAATTATACCTAAAATATAATGCTTCGGGTACCGTGTATCTCACAATGGGTCACTTTCGACTGTAAGTTTCCTAGTTATTTTAGTTATTTTTTTGTTGTTTTGAGAACTTGTATTTTTAAAAGGCTGAGTACATGGTAGCATTTAGTTACATCAAATATTTGTCCATTATTTTCAGGAAGTTTTTATCACTTCTCACACACATTTTTGGTTGCCACTATGGTTTAGGCCACATATCACATTGATATTTTCTTTTTCTTTATCTGCACGCGACAGTAAGGGTAGAAACAGCCTCTAAAACAATTATAAGCGATAATTAGCCTGTTCACAATATGTGTGATATTACGTTTGTTGTTGTATGTTTATCTTCCAGTTTGTTTTATGTGTGGTCGGTCTATCGGTCTCATTTATTATTCCGCGGCCTTCAAGCACTCAAATTGCGATAAGCTTTACTTTTGTAATTTTCAACGGGGCACTAAAATCACTTATCTACTTTGATTAACTTGTCCCGACACATTGAGCCTCAATTTAATAGACATATGTATGTATACATACATAGGCACACGCAGAAAAATTCGCCATCCCCATTGACAAAAATTTATGGGATAAATTAAAAAATGTTTATTTGTTAAACATTTGTTTTTTTTGTAAATATATTTTCATAATCTGTAAATAAAAATTGAAAGAGTTGTATGGATCATTTAATAGGCAAGTTGTTTCGCAACGGTTCGTAATGTGTTTTAGCCAAACAGCACAACATAGTTCTGGTTTAAAAATGTAAAATGGCAGCGGGTTAAAAAAAAAAAAACGCATTTTTATCATACTTAAAAACTTTTAAGCAAGGTTTTTAATCACCTAAAGAACTAAAGAATGCTTTCTAAAGCATGTGGTAAAAGTTTAAGTTTAGATCTTGTTTGAAAGACTTGGAAAAATGAAAAAGAAAGAGTATGGCAGCCAACTGCCGATACCAAGAAACATTTTTATTGGTGCTATGGCATACAAACTAAAAACTATCAAAGAAAATAGCTATTTATCTGTAAGTCGGTCCGATATATCCTTAAATTACAACGTGTCAGCACCAATTATTCTTTTCTGCCTTGTTTATATTTGTGCAAGCCCAAACCAAAGCAAATTATTTGAGTTGCACATTGAGAATCCTTGGAAAATTTTCGCTTTGGTAAGTATGATTAAAATCAGTTTCACGACAATGAATTTTTCTTTTTTTGTATTCGTTTGTTCCCCTATAACCTTGTGCCCATGCCTGATGTACATATATACATATGCAATTCTTGACCAGTCTGTTTTTGAGTATCTGAATAAAATAACCTACATTATATTTTTATAAGTCCAAAACCAGATTGTGGTGTATGTAACTGACTGGTAGCGATCGAAAAATTAATAGGAAAATAAAATATAAATAATCATTACTTCAACATTTCTCAACACATTCATTAGCTTTACTTCAATTTTATTAAAATTCTTTCTAATAAAGACCTTAGAAATCAAGCATTTTAAAATTGATTACTTTCAGCAGTTTATGGGTCATTCTGTGGAAACAACATCCGCGACAAAAAAAATTAAAAGTTCTCTAAAATGATTTGTCAACATAGTGATTTAGGAAATGTTCCAATAGATCAAATTTAAAAGCGTTTAACGTACTCTAAAAAGATTTCGAAATATTCGCATTAATTGTCGCGTAAATGCGATTTTTCATTATTTTGATGAAAAACATCATAAACAAGAAAGGAAGCTAACTTTGGCACGCAGAAGTTTGTATACCTCTGCAGATTCCTATTGTATCAATTATAAGCTATCCCTATCTATTATACAATGAATTACTTTCATATTAATAAAATTTTTACAGTCTTACATTTTTTTTTACATTTTTTCAAGTAAGTAAAATTAAATTTTCCTTCGCATTTACGGATCGTTTGTTTGGCAGCTATATGATATAGTCGTCCGATTCTTATGAAATTTACAACAAAATTCTGTAATAATATAAAATGCTTGTATCTTGAATTAAAAGAAATTATATGGAAAACTGACAAAGTTATAACTTTTTTTTATAAAAATTTCCCGACCGTTCCTATGACAGCTATATGATATAGTCGTCCGATTTTTATAAAATTAAGCCTTAAAAACTGAAACAATATATAAAGCTTATATCCGAGGGTTGATCAAGATATGTTTTTTTTTTCAACAAATTTATGGATCGTTTGTATGGCAGCTATATGATATAGTCGTCTGATCTAGCCCATTCCGACTTAAGTACGAGTGAGAGTATATAGAAGACTATCTGCAAAGTTTCATTCAGATAGCTTTAAATCTGTGGGACTAGTTTGCGTAGAAACGGACGGACGTCGTCTCGGCTGTTGATGCTGATCAAGAATATATATACTTTATAGGGTCGGAGATAACTCCCTCACTGCGTTGCAAACTTCTGACTGAATTTATAATACCCTGCAAGGGTATAAAAATGTTTGAAATCCTGAACAGATCGCTCTTATGGAAATTGAAAGCTACCATGCACAAAAAATTGTTAAGAGGTGTGCATTTGTTGCAAGACGAATAAATTACTTAATATATGAATTTGTTATTGTTTTTACCTTTTTGGGCTAAGATTTGAGCAACTCTCTTGGAAAAAAAGATTTTTATTAAGAGTTGCAGCATACTTTTGTATGGATTTTTACCAAACTTGGTAAGAATATATATATTTGTACAAGACACATAATCTGTGAGATTGGTTTAGATATCTGGAAAAACAAAAAAGTTTTTTATACTAAATGTTGATTTTTAACCGACCGTTCCTATGGCAGCTATATATATATCCTATATAACCAATTTTTTACCTATATACTTAAAATATTTTTCCTGATTTTTGGTATTAAATTCATAGCGATATGTCAACTAGAAGTATTTTTGGCCGCGTCTCCATACAAGCCCAACCACTGTGCCCTGCCGGTTGATGTTCCTTTAAGCAACTTATGCTATCTGTAAATTAAATACATATGTATGTTAGAATCAAATGCCAAATTGCAGTATTTTGCAGAAATTATATATATATATATATATATATATATATATATATGGGCAATTCCAGGATAGCGATCGGGTCATTCGTACAGTAAAAGTGAAAAAAATACACATAAAATAATTTTTTTATGCATTTTTTTTACACGATCATAGCATTTTACCGGTACTTTTTTTGTTCTAAAAGGCAATCTTTTAGGATTTGTCGTTTTGAAATATTGAAAAAAAAACACAGCAAACGCGATTGTTACATATAACAGAAATGGGATTTTACTTCATGTGGAAAATTTAGAAAGTGTGCCAAGTGTGGCCAGTAATTTCAAAGCGATAATTGTGTTTTCGATTTTAAGGATATATATTGAACTATAATTATTATTTTATTTATTACTGCAGCTTATTTAGGATTTGAATTGTTACATCGCGATCTCTACGATAATTCGATCATACTTTCCATGTTGTTTTTATACCCTTGCAGGGTATTATAATTTCATTCAGAAGTTTGCAACGCAGTGAAGAAATCATCTCAGACCCTATAAAGTATATATATTCTTGATCAGCATCAACAGCCAAGTCGATCTAGCCATGTCCGTCTGTCCGTCCGTTTCTACGCAAACTAGTCCCTCAGTGTTAAAGTTATCTGAATGAAACTTTGCAGACAGTCTTCTATATACTCTCACTCGTACATATGTCGGAACGGGCCAGATCGGACGAATATATCATATTTGTAGCTGCCATACAAACAATCAGAAAATGTGAAGAAAAATTACTTTTAACCTTACATGAAAACATGTAAAACTGTAAAAATTGTATGAATACGAAAGTAGTTCATATAATATAATATTAGGATAGATTATAATTTATACAATTGAAATCTGCAAGGGGATTTAAACTTCGGCGTGCCGAAGTTAGCTTCCTTTCTTGTTATATATATTATAATCATTATTTCGACTCTTTGCATTCTTTTAGTAATATTAGAAAACAAATCGAAGCATGTTGCTTATTTTTAGAAGTTTTTTATCAAAAGAAAACAGACCCATTTTTGGCATTTTTCATAAAAATAATAAAAACTAACGTTTGCTTAAATATGAATTTGAATATTTCGACATTTGTTTTGTTTAAGTCTTTCAAATTTGATCAATTGGAACATTTCTTAATGTATGTAAGTTAAAATAAAATCAATTTATAGAACTTTTTACATATGTTTTTGGCCTCGATAGACCTTTTCTGGAAATGCCCATACATATGTGTACATATGTATATGTATGTACATACATACCACAATTTAAAGTAAAAAAAACTTTGCAAATCTTATGAGTTTCCGACGCAAACGGTTAGGTTGAATTCACAATGTTTATCATCAATTCTGCAAATTCATTTTTTAATTAAACACAAACACCCTTTACTTACCTTATTATAATATTTAACTTTTAAGGAAATGAATCGATTACGCCAAAAATTTATTAATGCATCAGCAGTCAACTCCAAATGCAAAGAGAATATGGAGAAGCGAGACAAAAGCGAAGACCGAAGATTCTGTCGCGTGACAGGGTACACACGACCAAAGAAATACTTGGTAATTTAAAACAAATGAGGCAGAAGATCAAACTTAAACCTTTTTGATTTGCCTAAAGCAAATTTTCAACACTTGCCAATATACAATACGATAAAAAGAGTAAAAATAAATTAACTAAATTTGAAATATTAATAAATATTCAAACTTATTTCAAAAAGAGTATTTTCATGTCGATTCGATACACTTGCATGCCGACACATTTCTTTCCCTCCATCACCATCTCGCTCTAATTTGCGAGACGCTGCTTCGAATCAGTTCGAAGGAATAACAACAAATATGAGGTCCGAGCTTCGGGAGACGCTCGGAGTAGCCGAACACAGGCAGAAGTTTCTTTGCCTACTTCGTTTCGGACTTCGCTAAACGAAGCCCATGTGATTTGTTTTTGTTTTTCGAAAATGCCGCGAGGAATCGGCCCTGAAAGGAATTTTGATATTGAAGGGTATGTAAGTACATACATACCCACTTGCATGGATTTTGTCTGATTAACTTTTCACGAGATTGATAAAAAGTACGTGACAATTTGCTATATGAGAATCTGATTTGTTGAGAATTTATTGTGGGTAGTCGTTTCGTTTCGATATGTTCTTGTATTGTTGTGCTTGCCCATTTGTTTTCCAAATATAACACATTATTTATAGCAGTCGACACATCTAAGCCAAAATGAATTTTGAGTTTTTATGCCCTTGCAGGGTATACAAATTTTAGTAAGAAGTTTGCAACGCAGTGAAGCAGACATTTCCGACTCTATAAAGTATATATAAGTCGAAACGAGCCAGATCGGTCAACTATATCATATAGCTGTCATACAAACAATCCGTAAATTTTTTGAAACAAATTATAACTTTACTTTTTATTAACATAAGTACAAATCTTGATCAACTCTTAGTTATAAAGGAATTAATTTTAATACAAATCTGATTACTACAATGTATATAGCTGTTATACAAATGATCGGGAAATTTTTTTAGAAAAAAAAGATTACTGATTTTTTAATTTTAAAAATAATAATTGAAAATAAAATTTATTCTCAAATTTTTATTTCAAAGAATTGAAAATAATAGTTATTTGTCAATTTTTATTTTCAATTTTCAAATAAAAATTGGAGCATAAATTTTATTTTCAATTGCAATAACTTTTGAATGGAGCGGTATATTTTTACCATTTAAAGATATAAATAATCTACGTGTGTCCGTTTTTACGTAAACTTGTTTCCAAGTTTTTAAGTTATCTGAATGAAACTTGGCGGATTTCTTCTATATGCTCTCATTACTTTAAAAGTCGGAACGAGCCGGATTGGCCAACTATACACTTTAACCGCCATAGAAACGATCCGAAAATATTAAAAAAAAAATTATAGCATCAATATTTGTCAACATATCTTTATCTATTCTGGGATATCAGCTTTTTTACTGTTTCAGAATTTAAAATTGAATTTTATGAAAACCAAACGACTATATCATATAGCTGCCATAGGAACGAACGAAAATTTAATGGAAAAAAAAATTATATCTTCACTAGTTTTTTTTTAACATATATTCATTTACTCTGTGATATGAACATTTTGTATTATTCTCGATTCTTATTTTTAATTCCATTAAAATCAGACGACTATATCATATATGTATCTACCATTCAAACAATCAGTAATTGTGAAGAAAAACTACAATTTACTTTAAATGTAAAAAATGTAATGTAAATAAAATTATAAGTAATTCATTTGCAACCTGCGAGGGTATACAAACTTCGGCGTGCCGAAGTTAGCTTCCTTTCTTGTTTCATATGACTTAAAGTTTTTTGCTGGCGGCATGAGGGGCATACATTGGTTTTGGAGCTCCAGTGAGCTGAGTTTGTTTCACACTTAGTAGGGGTTCAGCTTGCAATAAGCTACACAAAGGGCGGCGGGGAACGTGCATTGACCTTATCAACAGGTTTGACTTTGATACTGCGTAGCCGTTCTCTTTCTCTCTCAGCACTCTTATGCAGCAGTCTCTGAGAGAGAGAGAGAGAGAGAGATAGAGAGGGAGAGAAAGAGAGGTCGGAGCGATCTCCCCACCCAATCCTCCCATCTATTTTAATTGAGGCAGTAGCTCACCTACCTCCCCTTCCACACCGTGAGTATTGTTGTTACGTATTGCGGGAGGTTTATCTGCTAATTTTCAGCGGTCTGTGATCGTTGTTTATATTTACATAAATACATGCATACAAATGTATGTTTGAAAGCTCTGCACTGAGTGTTAACGTACCACGTTCCCTGTTATGACTTATTGGTCTGTTTTTCTTCGAATTGGGGTTTTCATACCACACTGATAACGCTTTTATTTATATATCTTTGCTCAGTTTGCCAGACCACTGTATGGCTTACGATCGCGGGCTCCGACTTTCCCGCTCGCAGCGACGCGTGAAGTTCAACTAACAAGCAAGGCGACCGCGACGGCTAATGTAGGCGCTCCAAGAGAGCGATGAAGAGGGTGCGATTGGGAGGGTTGGTGGGAGAACACATTGTGGGATTGAGCACTCGGTGCCGGCACCTCATTTCTCGGCTCTCTCGCTGGAAGTGCTAACCAGCTGAAAAGACCTCTCTCGGAGCGTCGCCTCAAGTGAGTGATCAAGTGAAAAATCCCAGTGCTGTCTTTTGTAAACAAAGGGTGATCCAGTACGATTCATTGATGGTGATAATTCTGATTGGAAAGAAACGGTGGGTAAGCCATTCTCATTAAATTTGATTTTCTGGTGCCGCTGCACACTGCAGGAGCTGAAACACTAGCCAAATTTTGTGAGGAGTACTCTTCGAATCTACAAACATCTACCAATATCCACCAATTATGAAATTTGTTTATGTACAATACATACGGACATACATAAACAGTATCTTAAAGTGATTGTATACATATGTAAATGTAATAGATATCAACAAAATTTGTATGCATTATTTTAAAGTAGGATTTCAAGCGGGGATTCATTACAATATTTTACTTGCTTTTCATGAATTTTGTATGTATTTGTAAAAACGAATTTTGCTACATTTATGACTTACATATCGACTACAAAATATACAAACACATTTGTTTATGTATTGTATGTTGTTTTCTGTATGGCAGGTTGACCTTTTAAATGACATGCTAACTAGCGCTCGCAAATAGTACATACAGTTGAAATAATTAAATTTTTCAAGAAACAAAAAAGGAAGCTAACTTCGCCACGCTGAAATTTGTACAATATATATAAATAGAACAAGAAAGCTAACTTTGGCACGCCGAAGTTTGTATACCCTTGCAGATTTCAATTGCATTAATTATAGTCTAACCCTATCTTATTTAAAATAAATTACTTTCATATTCATTTAATTTTACAGTTTAACATTTTTACATGTAAAGTAAAATGTAATTTACCTCCACATTTACCGATCGTTTGTATGGCAGCTATATGATATAGTCGTCCAATTTTAATAAAATTTACAACAAAATTCTAAAATAATATAAAATGGTTGTATCTCAAAATAGAACAAGTTTTATTGAAAAGTGGCAAAGTTATAATTTTTTCTTTTCTAAAAATTTCCCGAACGTTCCTATGGCAGCTATATGATATAGTAGTCCGATTAAAAAAAAGAAAACAAATCCTAAAATCACGAGTATTATATATAGCTTACAACCGAGAGTTAATTAAGATATGTTAAAAAAACAGTGAAGTTATAATTTTTTTTTCAACAAATCTACGGATCGTTTTTATGGCAGCTATATGATATAGTCGTCCGATCTGGCCTGTTCCGACTTATGTATTGGTGAGAGTAAATAGAAGACTATCTGCAAAGTTTTATTCAGTTATGTAGCTTCCAAACTAAGGGACTAGCTTGCGTAGAAACGGACAGACGGACAAGGCTAGATCGACTCGGCTGTTGATGCTGATCAAGAATATATATACTTTATATGGTCGGAGATGATTCCTTCACTGCGTTGCAACCTTCTGACTGAAATTATAATACCCTGCAAGGGTATAAAAAAAACTATTAGAGATGCATCCCAAAAGCTGAATCACCTCGTCATCCAAAGCAATATAGATTTTGACAACGATGATAGTAGCGGGTCTGATGTCAGTAAAAGTAAATGCATAAGGTCTTCCATCGTATTTTTTCTGGACGTTTTTCGAGTGTGATTCAAGCGATAGTTGCGCATATCTTTATTTCGCGCTTCAAACGCTTCCTGGGACATCATGCCGATTGGAAGGGAAACATACTTTATTATGTCTGCTCCATGAATCAAAATTTTTTGAATTGAAGAAGGCATATAAAACAAAGGGTATTCCTTCACAAATATAGAAGCTGCATCCCATGTGTATTGGCAAAAAGCTTCAACATAAACATTGTACCCACATGTCATTGTGCGTAAAATAACGCTAAATCCTTTAATAAGGTCAATGTTTATCCCTGTAATTGTAGACGCCAAATCTGGATCTTTGAACTTGGCAATGAGGTTTGCAATCAGAGAAGCTTTTGCAGGGCGCCCAGAGCTACTAGCGGCTATTTCAGTTAGCAAAATAGACTGGTTTAGCCATTTTCGTATTGTTTTTGAAAATATATGTGGTTTCTACGGCACCTTTTCCACTTTTCCGTAATTTGTTAGAAAATTGGGCAAACTTTTCATTTATTTGCTTTTATTCTTTATAGCTGATATTTTTCTTATCAATAAGGAATGAAAAAACATGGCTTTGAATTGCCTCAAGTTTTTTTCGAGCACAGTTTCCTTGTGCCATATTGCAAAAAGCGTGCTTTTTAAAACTGACATTGTACCTCTAAAATATAATAGGCTAAAGGGTAGCAGCTGGTAGCACCTCATTTTGACACTGGACGATTAACAAAGCTAATTCTATAAGCACAGAAAGATTGGTGGCAGGAGATCGTAGGGGTAACGAGTTCTATTCCACAAAAGTCTGAGGTATGTAAGTAATGCTACTGTAAATGAAATGTTAAGTTCTACATCGGTTTACCACGAGTACATACAAACACAGGACACACACATACTTTTTTATTAAATACATATCATTTCACTTAGCTTCTCACTAATTTTAGAAAAAATCGCAAAACTTTAACTTTTACAAGGTAGAAGCAAACGCCTAAAAAGTGCGGGAAAATATATTTAGGTGTGGACAGAAAAATTAAGTGAGCTTCACTCGCTCACGACTGCGTGACTATCGATTAGAAAAATATAGTAGTATCAAAAAAGCTATTGGCGGGATTTTAGTTTTTAAAATCCGAAGTCACAACCACTTTCGCAGTGGTTGACGAAAACGGGCAAATTATTTCACACATAAACACATTCTTAACGACAAACTACCCTAACTAGGGAACGAGATATCTCAAACATATACTACAGCGATGGGCACAAGATCTAACGGTCTGAGTAGCAGCTCGGCCACACAAAAAATAAAAACAACAACCAGCACCGTCGCGAGTTTGATGTGCGAGGCCCAAATGCATGCGATTGTTGTTGCAAATTTGGGATCGCGGCGATGTGCCCCGCTACCTGCGCCGAATTTCAGTGTCGTTGTTTTTGTAAATCGTCACGGATCGCTGAGCGCTAGTACCGACGACGCGAGGACGACTTGCTGGCGCCTCCCAAAAAAGATAACGGTTTGAGCAGCGTGAGCAAATTGAGCCACGGCGTGCCCATCTCTGATATACTACACGCCTTACACCGCAATCAAATGTACATATTAGCTAATTCAAATTAGAAACAAATTTATACAGCCCTTAATTAGTTATTATATTAAAAATGAATGTATGTATAATAGTTAATAACGAATAAATAAATAAATCAATATTCAACATTAAACTGGCTTTAATGCCTTACATATACATATGTATGTATTTCACTAGTCACTTTGGCTCCTATATGATATAGATTAATTTCAACTAACAACTGTTTCTGCACAATAATTTTGTTTTCATATTTTAAATTTAGACGTTAAACAGTTTAAATTTGATTTGTCCTGTGCACAAAACACGCTATGTGCCACAATACTATAAGAAAAAATTGAAAGTTATAAAAATAAGAGAACATTTTTATTGTCAGTGTACCTAATGAGTTCAATTTTTAAAGCCTTGCAGAGTACTTTAATCTTAGTCAGAAAATTGCATCGCAGTAAAGGTGTCATCTCCGACCCTCTAAAGTATATATATTCTTGATCAGCATCAACCGCCTAGTCGATCTTGCCATGCTATGTCTATTTCTACGCAAACTAGTCTTTCAATTTTAAAGCTATCTGAATGAAACTTTGCAGATAGTTTTCAATATACTCTTACTTATATATAAGTCGGAACGGGTCGGATTAGACCACTATATAATATAGCTGCCATAGAAACGATCCGTAAATTTTTTGAAAAAAAATTATAACTTCACTGTTTTTTAACATATCTTGATCAACTCTCGGTTATGAGCTTAATATATTATTTCAGAGTATACATATATGTATAATATATATCTGCCATAGGAACAACCGGTAAATTTTTAGAAAAAAAAATTATAGCTTTGTCAGTTTTCAACATAATTTCTTCTGCTTTTAGATACTAGTATTTCTTATATTTTTTCAGAATTTTGCTGTAAATTTAATAAGAATCGGACGACTATATCATGTAACTGCCATACAAACGATCGGTAAATGTGAAGAAAAATTACATTTTACTTTACATGTAAAAATGTAAAAAATGTACAACTGTAAAAATTTTATGAATATGAAAGTAGTTCATATTATATTATATTGGGATAGATTATAATTTATACAATTGGAATCTGCAAGAGTATACCAACTTCGGCGTGCCGAAGTTAGCTTCCTTTCTTGTTGTACCCTTGCAGGGTATTATAATTTCAGTCAGAAGTTTGCAACGCAGTGAAGGAATCATCTCCGACCCTATAAAGTATATATATTCTTGATCAGCATCAACAGAGTCGATCTAGCCATGTCCGTTTGTCCGTCCGTTTCTACGCAAACTAGTCTCTCAGTTTTGAAGCTATCTGAATGAAACTTTGCAGATAGTCTTCTATATACTCTTACTCGTGCATATGTCGGAACGGGCCAGATCGGACGACTATATCATATAGCTGCCATACAAACGATCCGTAAATTTGTTGAAAAAAAATTATAACTTCACTGTTTTTTAACATATCTTGATCAACTCTCGGTTATAAGCTTTATACAATGATTCAGATTTTTAGTTAAAATTTTATAAAAATCGGACTACTATATCATATAGCTGCCATACGAACGGTCGTGAAATTTTCAGAAAAAAAATTATAGCTGTCAGTTTTCAACATAACTTCTTCTACTTTTAGATACTAGTGGCTCATATTTTTTCAGAATTTTGTTGTAAATTTCATAAGAATCGAACGACTATATCATATAGCTGTCATACAAACAATCGGTAAACGTGGAGAAAAATTAAATTTTACTTTACATGTCAAAATGTGAAAAATGTAAAAAAATGTAAAACTGTAAAAATCGTATGTATATGAAAGTAGTTCATATTATATTATATTGGGATAGATTATAATTTATACAATTGGAATCTGCAAGGGTATACAAACTTCGGCGTGCCGAAGTTAGCTTCCTTTCTTGTTAACAATCATTTAAATCCCTTTGGTTTTGTAGATTTGGAAACTCCTAACTCTTCTTCTTATACCCTTGCAGGGTATTATAATTTCATCTAGAAGTATATAAATTCTTGATCAGCATCAACAGGCGAGTCGATCTAGCCATGTTCATCTCTCCGTCTGTCCGTTTCTACGCAAACTAGTTCTAGTTTTAAAGCTATCTGAATAAAACTTTGCGGATAGTCTTCTATATTCTCTTGCTCATATATAAGTCGGAACAAGCCGGATCGGTCAACTATATCATATAGCTGCCATACAAACGATTTGTGAATTTGTAGAAAAAGAATTATAACTTCAATGTTTTTTAACATATCTTGATCATCTCTCGGTTATGAGCTTTATATATTACTTCAGTATTTCTGATTTCATGTATGTATGTATAACATTTAGCTGCCATAGGAACGGTCGGGATTTTAGAAAAAACTTTAAACTTTTTCATTTTTTCAACATATTTTCTTCTATTGTGAAATATTAGCATTTTATATTATTTTAAAATTTAATTGTTATTTTAATAAAAATCGGACGATTACATATATAATATAGCTATCATTGATCGGTTAATATGGAGAAAAATTACAATTTACTTTTCATGTACAAAATATAAAAATAAAAAAAGATTATAATTGATCTAGCTCAATCTGCAGGGGTATACAAACTTCGGGGTACCAAAGTAAGCTTCCATTCTTATTAAATATTTAAATATTAAGAAGGTGCTGAGACTTTCCCTAAAATGAATTAATTTCATAAATAATTCATGAAAAATGTCCCACTCTTGGGAATCGCCGCCAAAGGTTGGTATCTCATTTTTAGGTAGCGTAAATAAATCTGGGATGGAACGGGTTTCCTCAATTCTTTAACCTCCTTTTTCCTCACACGGAATTCATTTTACATTTGATATTGCATATATATTTATTTATAAAGACACCCTGCAGTACCATTTATCAGTAATAGCGCTGCTGTTGATGAAAAGTTGATGAATTTACAAATTTACTGATGAATATATATATATGGGCACGTCCGTGAATTCATCGACAAAAATTTATTAACATTTTAGACGAAAAATTCATCAACATTCATGCCAAAAATTCATAAAATTTACATCAACAATTCACCAGCAAATTCATCAACAATTAATCAATAGTCTATAAAAGAATTTCAAATGTAATATTTTTTTATTATCATATAAAAGCAATAATAATAATTTAAAACTACAATGCATCTGCCTTATTTCCATCGTTAATTTTTTTCTTGCAGCGCCTCCAAATTCTTTACTCACATAAGGATCCTAGTTAGGTGGCTCGGATGAGTCAGTATGACCAATGGCATCTAGAAAAAATAAACAGTTAATACAATTAAAACAAATAGTTATCACTAATGCGCAGCTTTATTTCTTTTTCCGCCACTTTTAATGAAGTTTTATTTATTTTCATTTAGTTTTTGTTATTTTGTACTGGTAAACAATTATTTCACTGTCCATTATGTTCATACTTAGGAACACTTACCTAACACATATGTTTATTGTAATTTAAACTTCAAAAAAACTTCGAAAAAAGACATGCGCTTCTCAGGAGTACAAAAAGAACACTGAGCAAGAACAACGGTTTCTCTTATTGTTGGTTTTGTTGTCCCGTAGATTTTTGTTAAGAGAGTGAGAGTGCGAGCGAGAGGGATAACTTCAACGCCGCTCTTTGTTGATGAAAGACGATGATTAATTTTGAACTTTTTTTCATCATCTCTTCATCATCTTTTAACCAACCTTTTTTGTGAAAAAAGAAAAATGAGAGCGCGAGAGAGTCGTGTTTGACCCGAAGGCCCAAAGAGAGCATCGGCTCGGTCGAAATCGACGTCGGCTGTTGATGAATCGTTGATGAATTTAGCCTATTGATAACAAGTGGTACTGCAGGGGAATTATTCATATACATACATTGGTGTTTATGTGTAAGCATTACCTCATATCATTGATTTTTTATTAAAGTGTAAACAAAATTTTGTGTTGGGGCTGTATCTAAAACTAAATCCGTGCTTAATTATGACATTAATTAATATTTTAGGACATGTCGTCTGTGCGGCATACTCCAAGCAAAAGAACCGGAGAGCTGAAGCGGCTGGCAATACCTGCCACGCCCACACGTAGTTGACCAGACCTCCATTTTGTTCAATTCTCTTCAGATCTTTGCTTTCCCATTTGCTTCGTCCATGTTTTTTTTGGCGTCGCGGTAATTCCGCTTTTATGGACATTTAGATGCAAAGTTTCTGGCATAAAAATGGCGTGGCAGATAATTTTCATAATTTTCAACTACATTTCATTGTGCGCCGAGTTTAGGGCGTGGTCGCCACCAGACCTGGCAGCAGAGCTGGCTTCAGTCCGGCTTGTCGTCGCCGGTCCAACCCGCCTCGCCCTCTTTCATCCGACTCGTTATTCTCCATTTTACTTTCGAGTGACACAGCAAAGGAAGCTTCATAGAATAGAGTGGGAGTCAAAGTCAGCAGTTGGTTTTTATTAGCGCAGGACTGGCTGCCTGGCAAGTTGGATGGTCGTTTTGCTTTCCCTTTAACGCTGCATGGCCGTGGGGAGTGCATTATATTTTATTGGCCAGGTCTGGAGAAATTTATGAACTCCAGGAATACACTTTCAGCTATTCGGCCAAGTGCATTAAATTCTATGCCCGAAAGTATGCCACGAAACCGTTCATTCTTAAATCGCAAGTCTAAGTAGTCACTGTACAATTCCTACAGATATATTATCAGGCCTGCTCCGGTTCTCGAAATTGGTTTTCGATTTCGATTTGGCCAAAAGCTTTCGATTTCGATTTTAGCTGCTCCGGTTCTCGAGTACTTTTTGGTATCGTTTTGTTATCGGAATGTTTAATATTTTTTGTTGCTTAAAAAGCTGGCGTTGTTGGTTTAAATTGTTGGCAGAATGCTAAAAAGTGTTTAAGCTGTTAAATTATTTGTCTTAGGAGCCAAATAAGGTCGGCAATTGCTTATTTAATTCATTTATTTACATGAAGAGGCTGCCAGCTTGCATGCAGTTTCATTTCCAGTGGTCTCAATTAAATTTAAACAGCTCTTTTATCATTTACTTTATAAAATTAGCTAGATTTATTAAATAAAACATTATTGAACCTTCATTGTATAATATTTTTGCAAAGGTTTGCATTTAATAAGTATTTATAGCTGAGTGTTTCTTAACGACTTGTTCCGCCAACTGTCTGGCAACCTTAGCAACCAAATCGAAATGCCTTGTTGCCGACGGCAAAATTTGTGTTGTCAAATCTGAGGTGGGGTCAGAAATAAATTTTTTATTAAATAACTACATGCCAGAATGATCTTGTGGTGATGTGGAATAAACATCAATAGACCACTGAGCATACTATTTTTTTCCCTTAGCAAATAACATCTGATTTGATAAGAAAAAAGGAATTTACTTTTCATTTCGGCCAGATAAAGGTGCTCGTTTTGCAAATCGAAACCGGCTTACGATTTCGAGAACCGAAGCACCAATTCCCGTTTTCAAAATCGAAATCGCAAGAGCTTTTCGATTTCGAGAACCGGAGCAGGCCTGTATAATTAGTTTGTGTCATCTTTACAGTTTTGAGGATAGGACAGATCCGGAAAACTTTTTAGGAAGGTCTTTTTAACCCAGACATTTGTCCTAAGTTGTAAATGTTTACAGTACACTTTTTGTAACTAGTACAAAGGTAATCAGGCCTGATCCGGATCTCGAAATTTGCTTTCGATTTCGATTTTAGCTCATCCGGTTCTCGCGTAATTTTTGGTATCGTTTTGTTATCGGAATGTTTAATATTTTTGTTTTTGCTTTAAGAGCTGCCCTTGTTGGTTTGAATAGTTGGCAACCTTAGCAACCAAATTAAAATGTATTGTTGCCGACGGCAAAATTTTTGTTGTCAAATCTGAGGTGAGGTCAGAAATAAATTTTTTATAAAATAACTACGTGCCAGAATGATCTTGTAGTGGTGTGGAATAAACATCAATATATCACTGAGTAAACAATTTTTTTTTCCTTAGTAAATAAGATCTGATTTGATGTAAAAAAAGGCATTTACTTTTCATTTCGGCCAAAAAAAGGTGCCCATTTCGAGAACTCCGATTCCCATTTTCAAAATCGAAATTGCAAAAGTCTTACGATTTCGAGAACCGGAGCAGACCTGAATATATATTGTATTACTTGAGGGCCCGGCGAACTTTGTCCCGCCTCTAATTAATGTTTTATATAACCCCAGAGTAACTTATAACATATATTTATTCATTTACAAAAATTTTATTTATTTTAATGCCATTAGATTTACAACATTTTTAGTTAACCCGTAAAGCGATAAATAAACAAATTTATTGGTTTTTCAACTCTTAAACACGCAACATATAACTGGCCGTGAGAAAAACACAGATTTTCAATTCTAAATCACATATTATTATTGTTAGTCCTTGTAGTCAAGGACAAATAAGTCATTTATAGTCATAGCGAGGGCCAAGCGGATTGGAAATTATAAGCGTTTGAGTCGGAAGGAATCATTGGGATCGTTGGTAGGAGAACAACTTCACCTTGAAATTTTCCATTAAAAATTGTAGCTTCAAGAATGTTGCCCATGATTTTTTTAAAAACTAATCGCGTGCCATACACAATTCAGGGGCATTAAAAATTATAGGCCAAATGATTAGTATAATTATGTCTCAAATCTGAAAAGATACTCTTTATTAACTCACCCTTGGTAGCCACCATATGGCAAACATTTTCAGGAAGTCGAATCTTTATAAAATTGAATTTTACCATCCAATATCTAAAAATTGTTCTGAGAATCCTGACGCTAATGGATTTTGAAGTTGAACGCGCATTCCAGTATTATTATTGCCATCAAATGCGTATACAACAAAATCCAAATACTGTTAAATCTAGAAAAAAAAACAACAAATACACAAAATTACAAAATGTTTACCGCCTTTTGCTACAGTTTTAGTGCAAGATTATTAAAATGATGAATAACAGCTCTTTGTTTACTATTTTATGAAAATAAAAAAATACAAAATCTCTGAAGAAATGGGCTGTTTTATCATCCAATAGACCAAAATGTGAATTCATACCATTCTCGAATTCCCTTGAACATACAAGAAATTTCATCAAAATCGTTCCAGGCGTTTCGGAGGAGTTTAGTGACATGCACATGCGCAAGAAGTATATACATATATATATATATATATATATATATATATATATATATATATATATATATATATATAAATATTTGTGTGACTTAGATTGTACGTTACAGACAGTAGGAGGCATTTTGGATTCCCTGTCTGAGTCCACAACTGGACTTTCGGCGAAACGTTTTCTGGCACGTGGCAATGCGTCCGACTCTCCAACTCTCTGTGTCGTTCCTCGCACAGGTGTGGTGAGTTCTGACGAACCATATCCGTCCCTCTCATACCCACGCCCAGACTAACTTGGCAAAACAGTGTGTCTGCCTCGCACGAAAGAACGGAGAAGCAATAAGAAATGAAACAAGTGTGTACCCACAAAAATCATTATAATTTGACTTATCAAAATAATCTGCGACATATATATATATATATACAAGCAGACCCGCCGAACGTTGTCTCGTCCCAATTTAAAACTTTTGATTTTTTTTTCAAAATACTAAAAAAAAAAATATTTATGACCAAAGCAGAGTTATCGTGTCTGTTCTGTTCGGGATCACTCACAAGACTGTCTTTTTTATTCTTCTTCTTTTTAGCAAACCTTTGACCTTTTACTTAGGGCTACTAGTAGTAGTACCTACAGTAATCATTCATTTTTATACCCTTGCAGGGTATTATAATTATAGCCAGAAGTTTGCAACGCAGTGAAGGAGGCATTTCCGGGCCTATAAAGTATATATATTCTTGATCAGCATTAACAGCCGAGTCGATCTAGCCATGTCCGTTCGTCTGTCCGATTATACGCGAACTAGTCCCTCAGTTTTGAAGCTATTTGAATGAAACTTTGCACGTAGTCTTCTATATACTCTCACTCGTACATAAGTCGGAACGGGCCAGATCGGACGACTATATCGTATAGCTGCCTACAAACGATCCGTAAATTTGTAGAAAAAAAATTATAACTTCACTGTTTTTAAGCATATCTTGATCAACTCTCGGTTATGAGCTCTAAATATTATTCTAGATTTTTAGATTAAATTTTATAAAAATCGGACTACTTATCATATAGCTGCCATAGGAACAGTCAGGAAATTTTTAGAAAAAAAATTATAACTTCTTCAGTTTTCAACATAACTTTTCTACTTTGAGATACAAGCATTTTATATGATTTCAGAATTTTGTTGTAAATTTTATTTAAATCGGACGACTATATCATATAGCTGCCATACAAACGATCGGTAAATGTAGAGGTAAATTACATTTTACTTTACATGTAAAGAATGTAAAAAAATTTAAAACTGTAAAAATTGTATGAATATGAAAGTAATTCATAATGTATTATATTGGGATAGATTATAATTGATACAATCGGAATCTGCAAGGGTATACAAACTTCGGAGTGCCGAAGTTAGCTTCTTTTCTTGTTTCTGTTTTTTAGTACATAGGTTGCTCTTCACTTAAGAATCTTGTGATACACGGCATTTTTGCTTCATTATCAGGCCCTAAAACAAAAAACGCGATATTCTTCTGACCCGAGAACGTGGCACATTTAATTGTCCATGGAAAAGTCAAATCACATCATAAATTTGAAAGGATTGGCCTTTTGATTTGTTGATGGTCATGACAAATGCAAGGCCGATCGGAAATAAAACTCTTTTAAATTTTAATCGGTTGGCATCATCAGGAATAGAAAGGAGAACTTCCTCTTCTTTAAATTTTCCTTTCAGTACAGTCATGTTAAAACATTGTTCCTATCATGAATACTAAAGAGCCAATCTTTAATGTAAATTGTGAAGTGGGCAACCAAGGAGTTTAAAAATTCATTCATTCATTTGTGACCCTGTCAATAAATTTGAATGAATGTGTAGATCAATGATCTGTTGATCGCTCGACGATTTTGCATTGCCAACCATTGTTATTTTCAGTCCTTTTTCAATGTTTCGTTTTCTTCTAGCATTACGGAAAAGATTTTACTGTCATAGTCGCTGCATTGTTAATAAAACTTTACTCAAAACCCGTCTTTGGGACCAGCATGGTCCCCAATTGAAAGCAATTTAGCAATTCATAATTAATCATTCTATTAAATGGCATCTTCGCTGTGCCATCTATTAATTACTTACTCAATTCAGGCGAAAAGTATCGACATCTGTTAGAATCTTTTGGTGTTAACAGATAATTGTGATTGTCAATTAGTTATATACAAATAATTTGCAATAATATAAAATTGTGACTTTAATTAAAGATCTAAGAATCTTGAACCAAACTGCATATTGCGTGCAAATTTGAACGAAATCTGTTAAGCGGGTTAGGAGTACATCGCGGACAAACATCGTGATGAAGATTTATATATATTACGATTTTTTTTCTTTTATCGTTACCACCAGCCGAGTCGATTTTGACATTCCCGTTTGTCCATCCGCGGGAAACAGTTAATTTCAAAAACTATATGTTAAGAGCTTGAGCTTACCAAATTTGTTTTTTCAATCATTAAATTTGTTAAAAGTTTTTACTTTAAACACAAATAACCACAACTATCAACTTTGTTAAAACACAAATAATAAAAAACCGGAACTTAGAACCATAACTATGAACGCCTTTGGCGAGAAACCGGAATTTAGTGGCAGCCGAAATAGTCAACGAAAATGAATTGGGAAATACCGCCAAGGTAAAAGGGAAATTGGGCAACCTGTGCCACTTTGTAGTGCTTGGATCAAGTATAACAGTCGGCTGGTATTGGTCTTGGTTTGTTAGGATCCTGCAGTCCCCCTTTTAATCAATAGGCTAAGTCGATTTGTACCGAACCAACGGTACATTCATTCGGCCTTCGGGTCAAACACGACTCTATCGCGCTCTCATTTTTCTCTTTTCACAAAAAAGGTTGTTGATGAATTTGTTGATACATTTTCGATGAATTTTTGGTCTAAACTGTTGATGAAAAGTTTATGAATTGTTGTTGATAAATGCCTAGGACATGCATATGATAAAATCATCAGTAAATTGTATGGCGATTTTATCAATTCATCAACAACACCGCCATATGTGTTGATGAATTACTGGTAAACGGTACTGCAGGGTACATGAGAGACAAAAATAAATAGAAAAGGTTCCCTTACCAGCCAGCATTTGGAAGATCATTTGTACAACCATTTTTTCGTTTTCGAAAATCAAAAATTACTCAAAAATTACTGATAAATTGCATATGCCGACAAAGCGCTACTAATTCTGAAAGATTTGTCTGTGCATTGCTAGTTCGAAAACGAAAAGTTTTAATTAGGTTACAATTTTGAGAATATCGTGGTATTAAAAACATCCCATTTGTTTTTTTTTTCAAGTCTTATAATAAGAAAACCTACACGTAATGCCGAAGTTTGTATACCCTTGCTAATTTTAGTTAGACTATGAATAAAATATATAAATATAAATATATATCGGGGAAATTTTAGGCAAACTTATGTTGTTCGGAAGCTCCATTAATATTATCTCTAGAACGCAGTCAGTTCAGTTCGTCGCTGTCAGGAAAAGTGAAAAGTAGACCTGCCGAACTGCACGACGTTAACATTCTGCTTTCAGACTTTCTTACTTTTAACTCAAACTGGTCTATAGAGTTGTCTCTCTCACTCCAACAGTTCCTGCATCCGAACAGACCTCACTTAGTAACAGACTTTCCTTATTTTGCTACCATGTTCTAGTCATCCTGCGCCGGCGTCAGTTGCTAAGCTGCAAAGCAACACGGCTACGAATGCACGAGAAGTGCTAGTCATTCGAATTTCTATTTTCAAGACAATGTTCATACTATGGTCAAACTAGACATTCTGTGCCACACATTACAGTGGGCCCTAAGCTATCTCTGACATATATATATACATACATATATATAAAACTTTATCTTTTCCTCTACGTTTTCCGAATTTTCCTATGCCATAGGTATGCCACCATTATGGTATAGTCATCCAATTTTCTAAAATTTAAAATCGAAATTGTGAATTATTACACAATTTACATATCTCAGAGTACATGAAGATATGTTGACAAACGGTGAATTATAATTTTGTATATATGTGTATTATATTACAATTTTAGCCAGAAGTTTGCAACGCAGTGAAGGAGGCATTTCCGACTCTATAAAGTATACATATTCTTGAACAGCATCATCAGCCAAGTCGATCTAGCCATGTCTGTCTGCCCGTCCGTCTGTCCATCTGTCCGTTTCTACGCAAAAAAGTCCCTCAGTCTTAAAGCTATCTGAATCATAGCTTGCAAATAAGTGTTGACCGTTTTTTTCCTTACGCTCTACTCGCGCTAAAAACAGAAAAAAAAAGTATGCATCCTCGCTCTCGCTCTAAACAGCCGACGTCGTTTCTCTTTTTTTCGGTTTTCTGTTTATTGCTTTACGTTCAGCTGTTGCAAAGGCGCGCTCTTTTCAAGCTCTCTTACCGATGATCGGTACGAGGTAACGCTCGCTCAGAGCGACATTTAAAAGACCGATTGACTGAAGAGGTCTCCGCAAATGATATTTTTTTCGGTACTTTTTTTTTTTTGGACGTTAGATCTTTTTTAAATTTTAAAACTGAATGAAACAAATAATGAAGTTATCTTTTAATACATTTATTTAGAATTAAGTTTAATAAGTTTAAGCCCTGCAGTACCAAAATTCGTCAGTATGTCAAATTAATCAACGATTCATCAACAGCCGACGTCGATTTCGGCCGAGCCGACGCTCTCATTCGGCCTTCGGGTCAAACCCGACTCTCTCGCGCTCTCATTTTTCTCTTGTACAAAAATTGTTGATGAATTGTTGATTAAAGGTTGATGAATTTTGTTGATGAAAAGATGATGAAAAAAAGGTCAAAATTAATCAGTCTTTCATCAACAATTTCTGTACAAGAGAAAAAATGAGAGCGCGAGAGAGTCGGGTTTGACCCGAAGGCCGAATGAGAGCGTCGGCTCGGTCGAAATCGACGCTCGCACTCTCCCTCTCTCAACAGTATTCTACGGGACCGTGTAAAACAAAACCAACAATAAGAGAAACCGTTGTTATGGCTTAGTGTTCTTTTTCTTCTTTTGAGAAGCGCGTGTCTTTTCTTGCGTTTGTCAATCGCGTTTTAGCAAGTGAAAAATCTAGAAGCTGTATCAAATTTTTAAGGAGAATCAAGTTTAAATTACAATAAACATTTATCAGGTAAGTGTTCCGAAGTAT
>VNJR01005849.1:1709-14857 GCA_008042585.1 Drosophila punjabiensis | reverse complement strand
TCTGTTTTCTCTTATCCTCGTAGTTCTCGGTCTTCGCGCGCGCATTTTTTCTCATCTCTTTTCCATGAATATTCATTTCGTGGAAACTAACGGAGAGAGTGATGTTCTCGCCATAAAAAACGCGAAGGAGAGCGAGAGAGACACTTAAATACGATCCACTCTTGTGGATTGTCATATTTGTTATTTGGAAAGCTGCTGCTTTTGTTTACTTTTATTTTCTTGGCAAATTGTAAAGTTTATCCTTTGAAATATTAATGAAACCTTTTGATTCAAGATATAATTATTTTATACTGTAATTATCTATTTTTTACCAAAATGGATAGCTTTTTACCGATCCAATTGCATACTGCAAGCGTATAAAAACTTCGGCGTGGCAAAGTTAGCTTTTTTTTCTTGTTTTAAACATAAATACACACTTTGTGCTGTCTGCGAGGGGGGGCAAGGAGGGGGGATTCGAAATGTTGAAAGTAATTTCCTCGACTATAGTTGATAGTCCCGCTGCTCCTGCCTTCGTTTCAGTTCAGTTTCTGTTCCTGTTTCTGCTCCTGGCACGGCGGCAGCAGCAGCCTTAAACTATGCAACACATTTCCTTCAAGTAGCTCACAGGACGATGCATTGAGAGAAAAGAAGGCAGGAAAGGACACGTTCTTATTATATATATATTTAATTTCATTACAATTGATCTGGGAAATGTGTGGGATATAAACTAGCAATTAAAAATGTAAATGAATTAAATGTATTTTAAAAAATGCATACTTTGCTTAAAGCTCTCATTTTGCCTTTGTGCAAACCTCTGTCCTCTGCCTGCAATGAAGGTAAGAGTAGGGAAGACGAGGTCCTGGCCTGGCCCATTGGCATGCAAGCCGATTTCAGCAGCAAAAGAGCACACACACACACATACTGAGACCTAATAGAGTCGAAATTGAAGCTTAAGTTTCTTTTTCGGAAGCTGCAGCCGGAAAAGGGTTCCCAAGGAGTCCGACAAAGGACTCTTCAAGTTCAAAGGCACTCGCATTCAAGCTGACTAAAGTCCTGCCTAAGCTATGGCGCCTGATGTAGATTGCAATATGTTACAGTTTTGCCAACTAAAAAAAAAAAGAATTTGCAACGAATTTCAATAAGGAAAAATATAGAAAAAATTTAAAATCAAATAAGAAATATTATTATCCATTATGAAGTATTATTATTATGTACTATGATTATTATTATGTATTATGATTAATAATTTCGATAATTTAAAAACAAACCTCTTTGGGTTATCGGGATTAAAGGTAAAGAGTAAGCTTATAATTCCCAAATACAAAATCACAGCGCCAATAAAACTGTTTCTCTGTAACTAAAAACCTTTTCGAATTTGAAAAATATGTTTTTTTTTACTTAAAATACAAAATAATTCTGCAAATAATACTGTTAATTTAAATATTTATTGATGAAATTCCGGGCTCCGAGATTCAAGGTAGAGACTGCGCTTATGATTCCCAAGTATGAAGTCAGCTACTGATGCGCCACGTATAGAAGCTGAAACAATAAAGCTGTTTTTCTTTAGACAAAGATTGTCTCTTAATTTTCCGCAAAAATATAAATACATTTTCATATACATTACATGAAAACCCTTAAAGAAAATAAAAAAGTAAATATAAAACTAATAAGCTTTAGTCTCTATTATAGAACAAGGGTATTCCTTCTTTTTTTTAATTGAGAAATATATGTATATATAATCCAGTTATATATTCAATTCCCTTTAAAGTCTTTCCTTCAACGAGCAGCACTCAGTCTTGGGCAATTTGTCAATTTGACAAACTATAAGTACAACGACTGATAATTGAGTGCTTCTTCAGAAAAATAAATATATATATATATAAATATATATATTGAAATGGGAAGACTGTCTGTCTGTCTGAATCTGAAGCCGCATTCGTCTCGAACTTCTTTTGTGCCCTGTTCAATTTTGCGATTGGCATTCGCCATTCATTTGCCTTGTTTGGTTTATTTTATTTTATTTTGGCATTCGAACAATTCTTTGGCCCCGAATGACATTTCCCATTAAGTGGTCCTTTGTGGGCTCATTTAGTGATTTTCCTCGGCCCTTGTTTGGCTTTTCTTTCATTTCATTCTTCCTATTGAAATTCAAAACTACAACTATTTTTATATATTTTTTTTTTCATTTTCGTTGTTGTTTTTCCGTTTTCCGTTTTCCATTTTCCGTTTTCGTTTTCATTTTTATACGATTATATTTTATTTTTGTGGCTCTCTTGGCATAATTTTGCATCATTTTTGGGAGCTTGGGTTTGTCACACGGCCAAATCGAAATGTTATTTATATGCCGTACGTGAGCCTACTGCGAGCACTTCCGGTGGTTGCCAAGGGGCTCCTGACTCTGACTCTGACTCTGACTCTGCACTCCTGTTTCTCCGTCTCCATCTTCCTCCGCAGTCCTGATGACGACAAATGCGAGTGGGAATGGCGACAACGTGCAGGGCTTATCGCTGCCATGGCAAAAGGCTGGGGCACTCTGGGGTTAAGGTTATGCGGGTGTGGCGCTGCGGTAAGTCTTTTGTTTGTGATAAGATTTTTACGTGTCTACAAATTGGCCAGCGGCTGCCATGGCATTCTCTCCTTTTGGTTATTGTTTTCCGGGTTTTTTTTTTTTTTTTTTTTTGGAGGAGGAGAAGGAAGAGCATTCCCTTTAGCATTTAATTAAACACCTTCCAGGACCTTCCGGGACCCAGGACCAGGGCTCTGTGGAACTATTATTATGCACTTGACTGCCCCTCAAAAAGTCTCACTCGAAAATTCAGAGTCTGGCCGCTGTTGATAAAAGCGGAAATGACACTAGGTGATGTCTCTCCAATTACGAAACTTCAATGGTTTAGAGTCCTGAGGCAGGAGGAGGAGGAGGTTTTGAGGAAGTCACACAGTCACTCACTAGTACACACGAAGAAAAATCCCCATAAGCTTGTATTAATTGTTGTAATTTTTGTTTTTAAAATATTCTTAATACTTAATTTATAAAGGAAAGTGTCGTATATAGATTTCTGTGACCGGTTTTGTGCCTTATTTTATTTTTTTGAAATTCTTTCAGTGCACTAAATTGCCAATAGAAAGCCTCCTTTCAATATGCCTAGCTGCGATTAGGGATTGCACCGGCTTAGGAGAATGCCGCCAGGACCTTTCTACCATTTCCCTGGGCGAAAACCAAAGCTCCTGTCTTTTAGGAGTAAGAGCCGAACACTACACTCTACTCAAAAAATACAGACTAGAACAGAGCTATTCTCTAAGAACTTAAATAAAATTTGAAATTGGTTTAACCTCTTTAAGGACTCTTTTTTTCCTTTTCCTTTTTCTTCCTGCGGCACAACTGCATTGTCTTTTAGCGGCTGCAATAAAAAGCATCAAGTTATCGATGCACAGCCGCAGATCAGGTGCGGAAAGGTCCTCTTTTTTGGCATTTGACAGCGCCGCAGTGCAAGGCTGCGCCACTTTCCACAAAAGTTTTCCGCTTTTCACTTTTCCTTTTGCCGCAATGTTTGAGCTTTGAAAGCATAATAAATATGCAAAGTTTGTGGTTTTCTTGGGAACCTCTCGGGGTATGTTATGTGTGGGTGCAGCAGCAGCCAGGCTGCAGTTTTTGGAGGGCTAATCAATGCGCAAAATCAAGTGTAAACAAGGGTCAGGACTGGAGCACTGAAGGAATAGAGCAGAGCATGTTGCCATTTCCATTTCCATTTCTATTTCTATTTCTATTTTCCAGCTTGCACTTCATCGTCAACGGGCCATCAATGGCAACGTGTCGCATTACTCAACATGGCTACGTGACTTAAATGCCATGGCGCCACCGCCGCCGCCGCCGCTGCTGCTGCCATTTTGCGGTGCCGCCTCCAACTTCTCCTTGGCCTCCTTAACCTCCTCCTCCTCCCAGATCCTCCTCTTTCCCATTCCTCCCCCCCCAGCCTTTTGTCAGTCTGTCGGCCAGGACATAAAACCCGCTCTCTGCTACGCACCGCGCCACACGCCGCATTACGTAATGAATGTAAGAGCTCCTCGACTGATTATGCCCACAAATAATAATAATAATAAATAAATAATAACAAATATGGGGAAATACAGTGCAAAATAAATTTGAGGCAGATCAGGGCAAAGGTAAGTCCAGGAAAGTGTATGTTTATGCAGAATTTTGAAATACCAGCGAGAATTTATTTACATACTTTGTTTTAAATAGGTTTCAGTATATAATAATTATTTAATTAAGAAATATTTATATATTTAATTAAGAAATATATATGAAATATATACTTTTCTACAGTAATTAATATACAAGTGAGAATTTATTCTTTTAAATTAGTCAAAGTATTTTTTAATAAAGAAAAATATATACTTTTCTACAGAAATTTAAAAACAGGTGACAATTTAATGATCACTTTTGTTAGTTATTTGTTATATTTTATTATTATTTAATCAAGAAATATATATGAAATATATCTGAAACATATATTAAATATAGGTTTGGAATTGATTCCAAAAAATTAAAATACTTTAAGAGGGTTGAAAAATAACCCAAGATGTAAGCTTAATAATAAGCCTCTATTATTGTATTTAGTATTAATTTGTATTAATTTATCTACATTTTAAAATACATTATTTTATAAATATATTCCTAGAACGAGAGCATATTATTAATTTATCTATATTTTTAATTACATTATTTTATAAACATTATCCTACAACGAAAACATATTAAAGCAGATGGTCACGTGCCCGAAAAAAAAACATTGAAATAAAAACTGATTACAATTAAATTCAAATTAAGGCAAAACTTTAAAAAGGGATGTGAGCGTGTTTAGTAACAAATCCGATATTTTTCTTTAGATATTCATAATATATACAATAATATTTAAGAATCAAATATAGATTTTGAGGATTAAAAAGTGAGCGTTTTAGAGTAAATTATATATAGTTATTAAATAATTACTTTATCAGAAATTTATTTATCTTCTTGTATTTTTTTTTATATATTATTCCCTTGCTTATTTAATTTATTTACTTAAAATGCTGTTCTTCTTTCAAGATTGCTGACTAAATAATTTTTGAAATATATAAAGTTGTATTTAAAGCTATAAACTTTTCCAAATGAAAATAAATTATTTAAATACAATACGAACACCCAATAAAACAATCTAAAATGTATAGTTAAATGTTTTGACTTAAGTCTAGTTAGCATTTCCCTCATCCGATGAGCTTAAACTTAGTTTAACTTGGAAGCAGCCTCCGTTTGAGCCAAGAACTCAAGTACGTTTGTCATCTTTAAGCCAATTTCCCCGCCACTTCGCTTTACTTGGTCTGAGCAACTTTCACACAATTTCCATTGCACACTTTTCGGCTTGACACACGCAGCTGTTGCTCGAGCCCCGCTGGCGGAAAATGGAAAAGCGGGGGAAAGTGGAAAAGTGGGAAAGGCAGCATGACTATGAGACAGTTTGCTCTCGGTTTGCTCTATAACTAATCTCGTTTATCACGATTGTCGTGTCACGCTCGCGTCATTTGACCCAAACACAGAGGCGGCAATCTCTCTCGAGTTGGCTCCACACGTACGGGTGATGCTTTTACCCGATTTTCCCCCCTTCCCTTCCCTTCCCCCTCAATCCCCTCAATGCCCTCAATGCCCCGGTTAACCAAGAAGTCTAGCTGGGAGCTGCAGTTGTGTTCACCATGTGCGACTTGGGCCACGTTCATTGTCATTGTCAACATCTTGTGGCCAAAGGCGACACGTAGTTTCCACACACTCACACACTGGCTCCTCCTTCTCCCTCTCCCTCTCCTCCCTGGCACCACCCCTTCGCAGTGTGTCCACCTTTTTGGGCCACCCTTTTGGGCCACTCTAACCGCAATTTGCATTGGCCGCTGTCAAACGCAGCCAGGCAACTGCCAATTTATGAATGGCGACCCTTGACCCCTGCAGCCACCAGCTTCCAGCTTCCAGCGTTCAGCTGCCAGCGTTTGTTATGCAATATTTTATACACATTTTTGTGAGCACAATAAAAATTGAATTAAATATAAATCAAGAGCTCCTGCCGGCCGCTGCCCCCAACAATAACCGAAAGCAACGTTAGTGCCCCCCAAAAGAAATCGCACGGATAAAACACAATAAGGGGTTAAAGCTGAAGTAGGAAATATATATATATACATAGGCTCTGAATACCCTAACTTGTGTGTTATTTACTCAATATAATAAATAAAATGTATATGATCTTTATAAATATAAATATAATATAAATAAATATAAATATGATTTTGTGGTATTGTGTGGAAGGGTAAAAAATTTTGATAAATGGATTATGGATCGAATTTTGACGCAAACACCGATATGTTAATAGATTTTACTTGTTGCGATAAAATAATATGAATAAAATAGATAAAAGATCCTTAACTAGTCTTAAGCTTTTATTCTTCAAAATAAGTCCAAAGAAGTTATCAAAACTTAAATCTAATGATAGTTTAATATGTAAAAAATAAAAATTCATTAAATATTTTCCTTTTTATAGATTATTTCGAAAATATCGATACTCTTTTATCGATTTACATGAAACAAATTTTATGCCATAAATAAAAGTATTTGATATATATTAAATAAATAATTTGTTTATAGATTATTGTGATAATATCGATACTTCTTTTATCGATATATCATACATATAACAAATGTTATGCGACACGTTAAAATATTTTATATACATTAAACATTGAATTTTTTATACATTATTTCGATAATATCGATACTTTTTTTATCTATATATCATACATATAACAAATGTTATGCTATATGTACAAATATTTTATATACATTTAATGTATATAAATAATTAAATTTTAATTTTTTATAGACTTTACTTTATAGTATTAATATCGATATAGATAGTATTTTATCGATATACGTATAAAAAATGTTATAATACATAAATAAATATGTGATATATTGGTATATCTACGTTAAATTTAATATATTTCCATATTTATAAGTGCAATAATTTCGATATGAAATCAAATTGATTTTTTTCTCGATAGACATACACTCCTACTTTATTTTATCTGTCAAATTATTAAGAATTAATAATAAACCTTAATAAATTTAACTCAAAATAATACAATAATCACAATCTTAACCCATTGATAGTTATATATTTTTTAGCCAAATTCGTATGGCCTGAAGCCTGCCCTGATATAGCTTGTTAGTTGCATGATTTAAGTGGGTTATAGTCTGGTCTCCGTTGGCCGCAGCTGTACATATTTTATAGGGCTAGAAGAGGCGTTGAAAAAGTTTCGCCGAAAACTATTATAATGGCGGCAGTGCTGCCCAGTGAGGGAATTTGGCGATAGTGCTCGGGTTTTTAGGGCCTTGCAAAGTTTTCAACTTTTCGCAACCGCAAAAATTTGCCACATGGTTTTGCACACCGATGTGTCTCTCTCTCTGTCTATATGTGTGCGTATGTGTGTGTGTGTGTGGAGGAACGGTTGACCATGCCACGCCTACCGGCTGCGTTCTACGCCTTCCGGTTCGGTGCGACTCTTCAAATTGGCCACAAAAACCCAAAAAGTGCCAAAAACGTTTGCTGGCAGGCAACAAAAACGCGACGAAATGCAGCGAAATTGTTGCCACTCGTTGAACAACTGCCACGCCCCACTGACTCCGTCCACGCCACCCTCCCCCTCCTCCCCCTCCTCCCCCTTTCCGCCCACTTATCGCCGCTGCTGGAGCGGTGAGTGCTCTCTCTCCTTTTTATTGAACAGGCGACAAAAAACTACGAAAGCAATTGCTTTTTATCTCTTTTTTGTTCGGCGAAGGGGAGAAAAATCCTCCAAACTCCGCTGACCCCAAGCCAGCCTGGAGGATGTTCTGAAAATTAATTTCATTTTCTTGAATTTATTTTAAAGATGTAATAAATTATTATAAATTAATGATTTTTCATATGATTTTTGGTTGAAATTTGTATGGAATTCGTTCTCAAAGGATTTTCTATTCAAAAAAAAAATTGATTTAAAAATATTTAAGCATACTTTTCGGCTTGGCATTGTGAGATTTCATATCTCTTCCATTTTTCTTACTATGAATTTGATAGATTTAAGCTTTGATTTTTAAAATTATATAACTAAAATATTTCAAAATATATTATTAGATTTCAAATATCTTATATTGTATTAATTTATATGAAATATATATATATATAAAAATAAATAAGAAATTTTAAGAAGTATTTTATAAATAAGCATATTGTGTAAAAACTTAAAATTATGAATATTTTCATATTCATTTTCACAATATATAAAGCTTTATACGTAATATTATTTATTTTGTGCTCATCTTTTTTACTCTGATTTTTTTCGCAGACTCTTCCCTTTGATGAGAGGTCAGAAATAATCGAATAATCGATATATCCGCACCCAGAACACTTTGGTTCCAACCTCTCCCTGTATTTGTGTGTGTGTGTGTGTGTGTGTGCAGCTGTGTGTGCTGGTGTGTGTCGGTGAGCTCACATGCACCGGCTGCACTGCAAATGCGTTTCAATGAGCAGCAACAGCAGCTGCACACAGCCACAAAAAAAAATATATATTTATAACTTGAAAATATTTGTAAATGTTTTTAAAACTATTAAATAATTTAAAAATAAAATGTAATATATACTAAAAATGGTATTAAACAATCGAATATAATTTATATAATTTATTAAAAGCTCAAGGAAAGATTTAAAGATAGTAAATAATTTTCCAGAGATTTATATGAAATCAGCCACAAAAAAAGGTATTTATATTATCTAAAATATTTGTAAATGTTTTAAAAACTATTAAATATGTTAAAAATAAATTGTAAAATATTCTTATAAATTTATTAGTTAATCATATAAAGTTTAAATAATTTCAAGGAAATTTCGAAAACAAAACCACGAAAGATTTTAAGATAGTAAAGGAATTTTTCAGAGCTTTATGTGAAATCCTTTGATTGAAATATCTAGATTTTTATATACATTAATTTATATATAATTTATATATTCCTTAGAACATTTTCGCTCAGTGTTTAAGTGTAACTGAAATGGGGAGTGCAAAAAAGGGGCAAGCCAAGCGAGAGTCTGCAGCCAGAGAGCTTTGTATAAAAGTCATATCCATTGCGTGTTTTTGTCGCGTTTTTTCAAGCGTACTGTAATTTTTTTATGTCCTTAGTGAATCCTGCGCTCCCCATACCGAAAAACCCCTTGCCACCGTGTGTGCGAGTGTGTTGTGTGTGGCTAGACGCATAAATATTCTGATTTGGCAAAAATTATATGCCTGTACGTGCAGCCGGGAGAACAGGCTCAATAATGCTGCCACTTCGGCTGGCTACGGACTCGCAGGACTGGCAGGACTCGCAGAACCTCCGCAGGACAACTCCAAGCTGGAGCTGGAACTGTAGCTGGAGCTCGCCCGCTGCTTTATGACAGCGCATAATTTACAAATGGGCCAAAAGCCTGTTGCATAAATTTTGGGAAACAACAGAAAGTCGCCATTTGTCCGCGGCCAGTCCTTGAACGAGTCCTCGGCTTTAAGCCACTTCCTGTGTAGCATTTCGGATTCATTTGCATGTTTTGCCCTCCTTTGTCCCCTTCCCTTTCCGCGGTTCATGGCTCCCCTCCCCGTTCACGTTTGTCGTCTTATCGCCATCCTGACGTCTTTCCTATTTTTGGCCATTGGCTGATAGGGCTTGGCTAGAGTGGCAAGGGTGGCTAACAGGCTAACAGCAGGGCCCTTTATCTTTTGGCCAGAACTGAAATGATATGCGAGACGGAGTTTGGCTCCATTTGAATGCCCCAAAAATAACCATTCGTTAAGAATTTATCAATAGCCAATAAAATAAGTTGTTTAAACTTTAATAAGAAAAGTAAATATATGTAAATATTTCAGCATGTATTTTTTAATAAGCAAAGGAAAGCTAGGAAAATTCGAATAATAAATAATAAAATATATATTAAAATATTTCTGAATTTAGTTTGCTATTTTAATTAATCTATATTTTAATATATGTGTTATGTTTGTATAAAATTTGACCTTTATGTAATTATATTTAACTATATTTTATTTATTGTTGTAATTATCCATTTCATATAATATTTGAATAATTAATAGACAGTTTGTTGGGCTATCAATAATTTCTTTAAAATCTATATAAGATTAATAAGTTCATTTAAATTCATGTAAGTGTTCTATAAAATATAAAGTTATTGTAGAATTTATAAGAAAAAAATTTCAAATATTATTTAAAGTTAGTATTTCGATTGTTCTTTAAGTAAAATGTAAGCCCTGATGTAATTTTTGCTAGAAAAAAATTGTTTAAGTTTTAAAATGATAATTATTTTGATTAATATAATTATTTAGTGGTTCCCATTTCAGTTGTTTTTTAACATGTTCAATATTTCGATTAATATAATTATTCTTTATTAAATAAGGCTTCTCATAATATAATTATTCTATATTATTTTAAGATTCTCATTTCGGTTTTGTTAACACTGCGTATGAGTGATGTAGATTTTCTGCATACAAAATATATTTCAAGCATAAAAATGTTTATTATTATTATGATTTTTATGTTTATACATACATTAATATATTTAAATATATGAATACATAATATTCATTATATTTATTTTTTATTTATTTATTAAAGCTGAATGCTTTACTATTAGTAAACGGTTAACACTGCGTATGAGTGATATTTCCTAATAAAATATAGCGACTGCTTACATAATTATTTTAATTTTCTTTTATACAATTGGAAAATTATTTTAATTTTAAAGTAATTATAGTGTAAATTGAGCTTAATTTCAAAGTAATTAAATTTGAAGATCGTTTTTAAATTGAGTTTTTGTGAACCATTTTCCCCACCAATAGTTCCCTCAAATCGATTTTCAGCTGCCCTTTGACCCTTGGCTTGGTCCTTTTCTGCTTCTTACTTCTTATTTTTTTTTTCTGCTAACCGACCCAAAATGTAAATTGTCGTAATCCTTAATATTTGATTGTCGCTGGTCCCGAGTCCTAGATTTCCAGATTCCCCGAGTTGCCCGGCCTTTTGCCGCGGCGCCTGCTGCATTATTAATATAATTTTTTTTTTTTGGTTGGATCTTCAAAGTTGCGCCAAAGATTTTCTATTTTCCACAAACCTCCCCCTCCCACATTTTCCCCTCCCTCCCGTTACCCCGTCGTTTTTCTGTGATTTATTTGGCTCGATGATTTATGTCGGTCGAGCGAGTCGCTGTCCCTTTTCCACCCTTGCTCCTTCTTCGCTACTTTTTTTTGTCTCCTTCTCGTGGGGTCAAAGGCTGCGAGGGCCGCCCTGCAAGTCCCTGCTGTGCCTTAATATTTACAACTTAAGCGGGGACTATTTTTTGTGTTATCCTTTCTAACAACAAATCCAATGTCTAAATATATAAAATTTATAAAAAAAATTAGCTAGATAACAAAGAATACTCGTAAGTGGTATTTCTTAGTTTAATTCTCAATTTATATTCCAAGTTAAACGTGTTGTTTTTGGTTTTAGAATGAAACTAATTATAATTGAGAATATTTTACTAGACTGTTTTTTTTCTCTTATTGTGTCGCTTTTTAATGGGTTAAATAACCTTTTAGAAGCAATCTCAATGCGATGCCGGGTCGTTGGCTCACAACAAAAGCGACAGCAGGCACAGGCGTGGGGGAGCGTGGGGAAGGGACAGCCACTTGCGCGTGTCAGCGTCAGTTACAACAGTCCCCCCCATCCATCCCCTCCACCCACTTGCTCCCCCCCGCTTAACACACACACACACAAACACACACACCGCCTAGGTTGTGTCTGCGCTTCCGCCATTGTCGCGCTTATCAACAGCATAATTTGTCTTGGCGTGTGGCGCAGTCACTCCAAGTCACACTGTCAGAAATTCGGCAGTAGAAAGGCATAATTTTGTTTGATTAAAAAAAATTAACTGTTAAATTGGGCAGTAGAAAAACGCACAAGATTTTAGTTTAAGAAATTATCTCTTAAGCCAAGTGTGTTTTAAGAATTTTTACAGAAAAATCGTATTTTGTTTTGAAAAATATACAGAAAAATCTTATTTTGTTTTTATTGCAAATTAATTTTAATTTAGGAATTGATAAAATTTTAAAAGTAATTTTTTTTTAAACTACGCCACTGAATCAAATGAATTTTCTTTATTGCACAAAAAAGAAACACACACTTCAGAGATTTAATTAGAAGCTCTTTCCCAATCACGGGAAAAATATATATGATATATAATATAGATTATGATATAATAAACAGGCAGACAAAATTAAAAACAAAATCTTCGAACCAATAACTGGAATATACTGCTCCGAAGAATTTCGATAAACTAAAGATTTTCTATATATTTAAACTCACTACACAGGTGTACAAAATTTTGTTTTTGGGTAAATTTGAGGTAATGTGCAGCTTAAAGAAGCTGGGTTCGGAAAATTTTTTTTTTCGAAATTTAAAAGCTGGAATCGTTTGTCCATCGTTTGCCCATGTTTGCCCACCCTTTACTTTTTTTTGCCCACGTCTAGTTTCGAAAATATGAAACTTCGAAAATTTTCGAAAATTTTCGAAAATCAAAAAGTTGACTTTTTTCAAATTTTTTTTTTGGAAATCGTAATAACATCGTTTGCCCACGTTTGCCCACCCTTTAGAATTTTGAATAAGTTACAACTTTAAAAGTTATGGAGCTTTAAACATTTTCTCTGGTTTTCCAAAGAAACAAAGTACTGCCCATCTCATAAAACAAAATATTTTTGAAAAAAAACGATTGCCCATCTCTTAAAACTAAACAAAATCGTTTGCCCACCCTTTACTTTTTTTTGCCCACGTCCAGTTTCGAAAATATGAAACTTCAAAAATTTTCGAAAATCAAAAAGTTGACTTTTTTAAAATTTTTTTTTTGAAAATCGTAATAACATCGTTTGCCCACGTTTGCCCACCCTTTAGAATTTTGGAAAAGTTAAAACTTTAAAAGTTATGGAGCTTTAAACATTTTCTCTGGTTTTCCAAAGAAACAAAGTACTGCCCATCTCATAAAACAAAATATTTTTGAAAAAAAACGATTGCCCATCTCTTAAAACTAAACAAAATCGTTTGCCCACCC
>VNJR01005847.1:0-11291 GCA_008042585.1 Drosophila punjabiensis | reverse complement strand
GTACTCCGATTTTTATAAAATTAAATCTAAAAATCAGAAACAATATAAAAAGCTAATAACCGAGAGTTGATCAAGATATGTTGAAAAACAGTGAAGTTATAATTTTTTTTCAACAAATTTACAGATCGTTTGTATGGCAGCTATATGATATAGTCGTCCGATCTGGCCCGTTCCGACTTATGTACGAGTGAGACTATATAGAAGACTATCTGCAAAGTTTCATTCAGATAGCTTCAAAACTGAGGGACTAGTTCGCGTATAATCGGACAGACGGACAGACGGACAGACGGACAGACGGACGGACAGACGGACGGACAGACGGACATGGCTAGATCGACTCGGCTGTTGATGCTGATCAAGAATATATATACTTTATAGGGTCGGAAAAGCCTCCTTCACTGCGTTGCAAACTTCTGACTGAAATTATAATACCCTGCAAGGGTATAAAAAAAACGAGTTGCTGGGGAAAGTTTGTAGTAAGGAAAATCGAAAGTAGGTATAATAAGATTTACTCTGCAGCTTCATTTTAAATTTGCAATTTATAATTTTAGACAAGTTAAAAAAAAACAAGAATTTAGTTTCTATATTCTGCCAGAAAACGTTATTAAAACCAAAAAATATAGAATATATCGATATAGAATCGATATTTGTTTAAAAAGTTGATTATAAGCCTTTCTTTTGATGTGTTATCGTGGAAAACAATAAACGATACTCTTTAATTTTATTTTTTTCAGAAAAAAGACCAATTAGATCTATATCTAACATGAATGCGATATATTTTAATATTTAAATTTTCGATATATTAGAGTTTACAATATGTTCGATATGATAGTAAGAAATTACGTTACATGTTTCGGATATTGATCGATTATATCGAAAATTAATCTTTAAATGCGATATTTTACTACATTTAACATTTCGATCAATCAAAGCTATCGATATTTTCCAAACGAATTCAATTCTTTTTGTCTGTATATCATATGACACATATCCTTCCGATATTTGTTAATCTCTAGACTTGATTGACTTTTAAATATCATACGAAGAGTACTCTCTTATCACAAATGCTAATATTATTTTTCCAGTGCACGTGTCCTGGCAACAATGCAAACAAGATCATTAATTGCACACCCAACCGAGTGGAGCATTATTTCTTTTCATTTTTTTTTTTGCTGTTGTGCCAACAATGTCGGGCATTGGCGTGGCATCTATTTAGAATTTGTGAAGCTGCTGCGAGGGTAAAAGGATCCGAGAGCCACCATTAACATCGCATTTGTATGCAGCACAATTTTTACTCTCACCCATTGTGTATTTTTCTGGGGCTTCGGGTTCTGGGCTTTATGCATTTTACATTTCGCCTGGCAGTATGTCGGAGAAGTTGCACTATAATGCGCCCATTGTACTCGGCGGAGAAGAGAAAGGGGCTGTTTTCAGCGGTTTTATGTTGGCTGCGCACGCTGCGGGAATTTTCATAAAAATGCTGAGCATTAACACTGATTGTAACATATTTTAACGCGCACCCAGTTTTATTTTGTTTTGGTTTTTTGTTTATTTTTATTATTATTTTTTTGTACATTTTTATTTTTGTGAGGTCATTGCTGGCACAAAGGACACTGGGTTGCTCATTAGCTTAGCTGCAGGAATTCTAACAAATTGCGGCTTAGATAAAATTAGCTGAATTTATTACAGAGGAAAGGGATGAGTGGCTTCCATATTTTAGGGGATTCTTTTTTTGGTTTTTAGCTTGACATGTTGGGTTTCCAGACAAAAAAATAATATATATGTTGAACATCTATTTAAATAAGCTTCTGAGCTAAAAATTAAATAGATTTTGTTTTATTTTATTTATTTTATAATAAATTCTTTACTATTTAAGGTTGTAAAACTAAAGTAATTATTGATGCATTCTATTATAAAAACAATAGTAAAACTGAATGATTCCCTTTTTTGTTTGATTTTTCAATTAGTTTTTATCTCATATTTTAAATCCATTTAAATTACCATTGCCTGAGCTCGTTCTAAGCCATTGGCAATTATTAAGGGCCCAACAGTTTTTGAAATGGAATTAAAAGGACATTGAATAAGCAGCTCGCATTCAAAGCAATTCGAGGACTTTAGTCCTGGAATGTATAGTACGGAGTGTGTGTGTGTGCGCTGGCCAAACAAGCGTTAAATTGAAATTATAGATTTTTGGTAAGCGAGAGCGTGTGGCCAAGGGAACAGAAAAGAAAACCCGATGAGCTTGGAGGGGAAATCCCCAGCTAGAGCCACAGCCACGACGACGACGGCAAATGACAGTTGAACAAATTGAAATTGTCAGACATTTAAGGGAAATAAATGGGCGAGCTTTAAAAATAATGTCCCTTCCGAATCGCGTGAGAGCGGGAATCTGCTTTTGCACAGATCGCAAATCGAATGCGAGCCAGGATGTGTAATTATGATAGTATCCAACTGAGCAAACCCCATTTATCTCTAGCATTTTGCATAATTTGCAAGCGTTTACTGGTTTTTTCCAGCTTTCCCGCACCGCACCCCCTTATCGCATTGGTTCCGCATTTCCCATTTTCCATTTTGCATTTATTGCGCCACTTACCTTTTGTGCAGATGGCCTGGTAACGATCCAACTCGTCCATGCTGCATTGGCATTCAATGGGGCACTTCCTTCTCGTGTTGCTGAACATCGCCGGCATTATGCTCAGGCTGAACAGCAGCCACTTGAACAGCATCTGATGGAGACAGAAAACAAAAAAAAACGCGGAGAGAAAGAAGAAAAATCGAAGGTTAGTCTCAGTAGTCTGTGGTTTTTGGAATGCAATTAGTGCCGAGTCTGCCTTTGTGGCAGCCTCTCCATGAAGCAGTAGCTACTGCCATGAATATCTTTGTCTGAGCCAGAAGTTTAACCCACAATGAAGGGGGTTTCGAGTAGGCTTAGCCCAGAGAAGAGACTATCTTTTATTTTTAATTACTTTTATAAAATTAGGTTTAAAACAAGAAAGGAAGCTAGCTTCGGCACGCCGAAATTAGTATACCCTTGCAGATTCCCATTGAAAAAAATATAATTTTTTCCAATATAATATAATAATAATATTTTATAATGAACTACTTTCATATTCATACAATTTTTACCCTGCAAGGGTATTATTAATAGGAAAAGAAAAATGTTATAGCTCTTTATGCTTTAATTTATTCTGTGATTTCTTTTTTGCTATGAGAAAGTCCCTTTAAAACTTGTTCTTTTTTTTATTCTTCAAATACATAACTTCTCAGTGTCACTCGAATTCCCAAAGAAACTTCGCACAATCTCCGCGGTTACTTTTCTGTTTAATTACTTTGCCAGATGATTGAACGACTCGCTGAACAAATTTAACTTTTCACCTCTTTGCTTTCTGCTTTCAATTACCGCAGCTGCTAATCTACATATGGGAACCGCACACCCAAACACACCCAACCACACACATTGAGACACACACACTGGCTAACACACCCGCCAAAGAGCCATTCAAATTGAAATCAACGTGGTGTCACATGTTGACATGGTTTCAGCTGCTGCTGCTCCTACTCTGCACTCTATATATACTCATATATATATTTTTTTTTTCTTGTACAAACTACGTAGTACGTACACAGTAAGTTCAGTGGTTTTGTTACATAGTTTCGTTTTGTGTGCGTTGCGTATACGCCGTGTTGACCTCGGTGATTTGTGGTCGCCAGCAGCAGGATACAGGGATACAGGGACACAGGGCAGTACAGCCCAGGACACTTGTGCGGCACCGCGGCCAACGATAAACTGTGGCAGCGGCGTTGGTCTTGCGGTCTCGATGCAGCCAACGTGCTGCATAAATTAGCCGCAGCACATTGTGGTTAGAAAACAATACAAAAAACAAAGCTGCGAATCAAAAATTGGAACAAAAAATCGGTGTAATGATAGTGCATGAACCAAAAAAAAATTTGAATTTCTTTAAAGCATTTTTTGAATTAATTTAATTAGGTAAACTATTAGGGTGGCATGATGTAGAATTTTCTAAAATTACCAGGCTTTAAATTAAAAATATATATTTTTTTATGTGCCGCCTTCAAGGTATTACAAATCTTTAATTATTTATTCAAGAAACGCTTTCTAAAAATATCAACTTGTAAATGTATAAAAGAGTGCTTACAATTTCGGAAAATAGGACTTTTCAGATACTGCTCTTAATTGAAAAATGGATTGTAATCAATATTTTAAAACTAAAGTTTATTTAGTAATTTCCCATAAAAATGAATTTCTTGAAAATATATTTCAATTTAAGTCTTCAAATATGCACTTCAAAGTATTACAAATTTTCTTGCCGTGTTTCGTGAGAAGCATTTTCAATTTGGCCTAAAAGGCAAGGCTTGGGAATGCATTGGGAAATTAAATTTCGGCTTTGAGAATTTTTGGCTTGGACGCGTCGGATTTTCTTGCAGACATTTCTGGGGGACACGCGAAAGCCTAAGGATTTATGTGCAGCATATTTCCCATTTTACATATTCCGCGAAGAGGAGGCAGGAACAGGAGCAGGATCAGGAGCAGGAGAAGCAGGCACCGCGTAAAGAGTTGTCTGCCAGAAGCTGTCAAGTTTGCCGGCTCTTCGCCGGCACCTTATGCCGGATTTGTTGTCAGGATATTGCCACTGGGCCCGTCTGAGTAATATTTCTGCAAAGTTGCTGCGGTAAAAGTGAAAAATTGCGACAACCGCCTCTCGCTCTGCTTGGAAAACTCCGGCGGCAGGACAGTTTTTTGCACTCAAGTCGGCGCAAAGTTGCCTTGCCGCCGCACACGCTCTCAAGCCTCACACTCAATTTAACATGGCACATAATTCACAATAAAGTTCCGAAAACTGCATTCAAAAATGTGCAAGTTGTGTGATATACGCAGTCCTAGGGCAGGCGCCGCCAGAATATAAATTCCTTTTGCATACGATTCCCTCAAGAAGGGAATTTAAATTCAAATTGGGTGTCGCGGCACCTGAGAAATAATGTTTGTGGCGGATTTAAGAGCCACAAATAATAGTTAAGTTCCTTACCGAAGGTAAAAGCAAACAAAAAACCATTGAACGTATGGCATTTAAAGTCTTGAAATTGTATTTATTTATAGCTCGAAATTCTTTTATTTGTATGAACAAGATATACAAATATTTCTCTGGCTTCTTTTGAGTATAATTTTCAGTGATAATCCCAATTTGTAATGCTTTTTCTTGAGGTTCTTCAAGTCCCAAGAACCAAAGATGGATGGCCCAGAAATCAGTATCTGTCGGTCTCGTTAGCCTCAAAAAAAAAAAAAGGATGGCCCAGGCCGAGAGGCAGTGGAGGCCACATACAGCTGACATCCTACACGTGGCACTCGGACTTTTAGCCAACTTTTGCGCCGTCTGCAGATGCCGCACGCAAAGTGGCCAAGAGTGGAAGTGGTGGGCTGTATCTTCTGATATCAACTTTCAGCACACGGACTCGTTTGCTATTTAAACATTGGCAAATTTGTTTGGCTCCCCTTGCTCACTCCAAACAGGCAGCCGGAAGCCCGGCCAGAGTGCAAAGTGCGGCATTACTCATACGCCCCGTGAACCGGCCGACGGATGTGGCATTTAATACGCTCGCTACTTTTGTAATTGAATATGATAAATCAAAGACAACTAACTCCAACCACCATTCTCAGCGGCCTAAGCCGCTGCGGAAGTGGAAAAGGAAGTGGTTGGGAGCCGTTCCATGCCCATTCTCTTCTCAAATTACACACACAATAAACTCTCATTTGCTGGGCCAGTGAATGGTATTAAATTTGCCTAAATTCAGGACTCGGACTCGGACTCGCACTCGGACTCTGACTCGATTCAAAACCAAATAAATCTCAATATTTGCCCGGGGTGCAAAATCAAATTACGTTAAACTCCCGCCAAGGGGCTAAGCCCCCGAAAAAAAGGAAACAAAACGAGCCGAAACATCTGGCAAAGCATTATGAATTATGCTCATCGGTGGGCGTAACCGTGGTCGTGCTGACCGACGAGGGCAGCATTAAAATTCATGAACACATTTATTGCCAATTACTGCAAGGCCCCCGAAAAAACGATATAAATATATACATATATAAATATATATATATATATATATACATATATACGCCAAGAATCGCAGGTCACACAACCCACAGAAAAAGAACAAAAAAAAAAAAGAAAATTGTTGCTAACAAAATAAATTTCAGACGACGTTCAGCCAGATTTTTTTTCTTTGCCAAAAGTTTGTGCCTTTTTTTTTTGCCGCTCCCATAAATTGATAAATTAGATTTACGCTTCAGAAATTATATTACAATATAATATATATTTCCGTCAGCCGATTTGGGGTTTTTGTTCATTCGTCTGAGCCTTTGTTTAATGTGCCAAATTATTTTAAGGCCTGCCAGCGTATATATTTCAGGCATCAGTTTTCTGATATTTTGACCTGACATTTTATTTATGACCCGTCTTCGTGTGAGCGGAATTTATTTTTTAAATTATAAAAGGCAGACCGGAAAATGTGTGGGGATTTACTAAGGAAAAACTGCTGATTTCAGGTTATTTTATTATAAAAATTGTCTAAATTTGGTGTTTAATGGAAAACCATTTGTTTAAAGATTATTAATTTAGACTGCAACATAATTTTTTTTGAATATTTGCCACTTTTGGCATGGCTTTGGCCAAATTTAGACATTTGAAGTCCACACGTGTTGCGAGCAGACCAAACATTTTTATCAATTTCCAGCCACAAATTCGAGGCTCGCGGCTAGAAAGTAAGCTGCCCGGATTGAGCCAAGTGGCACTGGCGATGCGTGATTATGCCCAGACCAAAGAGCACTGGCAGAAAAAAAGGTCTGGGAAATGAAATGAAATGAAGTTTAAATACAAATATATTCAGGGATTCAGAATTATCTTGTTTACTATTTTGAGCGGTAGCTTTAATTTTAGTTTTTATTTAAAACTGAAATACGTTTAAGGAATAATTTTAATACATTTTTTTGTGGCCGTGTAGCAGGCCGAAAGGAGGACCACGAAGCACCAAAAATGATAGACACAATGCTGCATGGTCACGAAAGTGCTCCTCGGCCTCCACCTTCTCGGCGGCGGCATAAAAGACTTGAGCGATTAGTTGGCGGACGTGCGGTGCATGAGAGCGAGGAGGAGCGTATCCCCCGTATCCTTGGGCCGGGATCAGACGACGGCATGTCGAGCTAAATATGTGGCTACATCTGGAGGATGAGTATAGAGCAAGAGCAAGGGCAGGAGCAGGGGCAGAAGCAGGAGCAGGAGCAGGAACTGTAGCTCGGAATTGGCCACGTGCTGGCCGAATCGCATGCCGGTCACACATAAGGCTAAGCCGCAGGAAAACCGCCGTAGAGCTTTGAGCCACAACGACCGCTTGCTGACCTTCTCGGGGATTTACATGGGAAAAAGCAAAATGTCGTTTATGGTTGCACAGGGACATACATATGACCCAAGCCCTGTGTGTCACCAAGGATATCGGAATGGGAGCCATTGTAATTGTTGTTTACAAGCCGAATGTCACGTCCTCCTTCTGCCTCCTATTTTTACTTGATTTATTTTCACACTCAAATGTGAGAATTTTCATGTAATTGCCATTGTGTGTGTGTGGAGGAAATTTATATAAAATTGCCAGGATAACCTACGGGTGTGTGCAATCAGCTGCAGATTTTGTCGCTTGTTTTTTGGGTCATTTGGTCAATGCGATTAGTTTCGGCCACACCCACAGGGCCCACAGGTTGTCTCTGTGCGTGTCCTTTTGCGGAAGTGTGGCCAGGATTCTGGGGCAGCAGGAGCAGAAGCCAAAGCCGAGAGGGGACGACATTAAGCTGACATTGGCCAATTAGGCACGCCAAATGAGCAGCAATCTTTTGAGGCAATGATGCCTAAAACAGGGATTAGAGGCCCCGACGTCCCTTCACCACAACACACTGGCACACTCACGCCCACACCTTGACCACCAGGATTGGCAGGACATGAGACGCCACATGATACACTCAACAGAAATGTTGAAAGAGATGATGCCTTGCTTGTTCTTATTGAAATTTTCCCTTATTTTTTATTTTTTTGTTTAATAAAATGAAATCTAGTATAGTTGTTTTCAGTGTAATACCTTATCGCCTGCTTGCCTGAAAGATATTGATTCCAATTAGTTGCCCGCCCTTGTTGATCTTCGGCGGCATTAAAGGGAATTTCCGATGAATCCATTTACCTTTCACCAGCTCTAAATTCACTAACTGCGTGTGGCCAGCATCTCTCTCTCTCTCTCTTTCTCTATCTCTCTCTCTGTCTTATATATCTTTTAAGCTCCAAGAACCCTTCACTTCCACTTCCACCTGCTGACTGTCTTGTGTTTCACTTGGCCAAGCGTGGCAAGATATTAACTTTCAGCGAACGAAACGACATCATCTTGGCGCTGCCTTCCCATCTACCTGACAGACCTGTAAAGGGGTCCGGTCATGGTCACCATTACCACCGTTACCCTTACCGTTCCGACCAGATCCGCATCCGAGCTCCTTTTGTGCCCTTTATTCGCCCTGCGATTGCGTTTTTAACGCTTCACGCTCTGCAGGCGAGCGCATTGTTTTGTTGGGTGGGTTAAGGGGTTAAGGGGGTCCCTCTTCCCCTAATTGAATTGCAAATGCCGCAAAAGTGCAGATGAAACTATATGCGGGGATTATGGCCTACTAATGGCCAGGTGATTGAGTTAAGGACTCGCCTTAAACGTTGTCCTTCCCAGCGCTTAACTTTCAATTACTTACATCCTCGCAGCGCTGCAAATCACTGATTTATTTTAATGCACTTTCCGTGTGGTGGGTAGGAGGGGGAGGAGCCTTAATTTTAAATGCACTTTAATGCCACTTGATCTGACAGCGGACACAATGCGGAATTTATTCGATGAGTTAAACAGGAGAATTCCGTGAGTGGTTGGGGAAGGTCACTGCGTATTTGAGAGTAGCACCAAATAAATATGAATTTTATTATGTAAGAGAGAGCATAATTAAAAAATGTAATATTACAATTAAACAAGAAACAAATTGTAAACAAAATATTCTTGTCGTTTGAAACACAGTTCCGGCTTAAATTCCACTCAATGGCAATTCCTGAGCAAACCGGAATAACCAAAAACTTTCGCTTCTACAACTTAAAGTTGAACCTTTGTGAAACTTTTCGATTTGTCAGCTTAAAGGCGCCAATTTGTCGATTACAAAGGAGTCAAGTATCTCTTACGCTGTATATCCCTTCCCCCTTTTCTGTTGTTGCCATGTTCTATTTGTGTTTGGCAAAACTTTCCGCTGGCTTTAAATTTCGCAAAAGTAATTTTTTTCAATTAAGCTTGGGCTTGAACGATTCTTGAAGAGCACTCGAGACCGTCTGCGGAGCCAGAGGAGGGCCGAAGAACTGGAAAAGTGAGTGAGTCCTCATTGTGGAAGATGTTTCCATTTAAATTTATCATTTTTTAATGAGACTCTTAATTACACACCGAGCGGCAGCCGGAGGGAGTAACTGCCAAACAGCATGTTACAAATAATGCTACAGCACTAATTGTTTCCGCTTGTTCACTCGGCCAATGCTCCCCGCAAAAACACACAGAGAAATGTGAGAAGGACTTAAAGGAAGCCAGGCTACCTTATATCATTTGGCCCCGAACCAACGTTCAAACTTTAAGAACTCAACTCATATCGCTTACTCGAAAGACACACTGAATATGGCCATTAAATCAAAGTGAAGGGCTTTTATATTTAATTACCAACATTTTGTGTTTACAATAGGACATCGAAATTGTATTTTATGAAACTCTATTCAACTAATTTTCTCTGCCAGCAGGTTAATTGAATTTAAAGAAAACCAAATGCTATTCATTTCTTTTACGGAGCTTCTACTCCAAACGATCATCATCTTTGGCATTCACTTTTATTAGTTAAGTTTCTAAAGTTGAGAAGAATGGTTTAGTGAATTAACGAATGAAACCACTACAAATAATTCAAAATGTTTAATATTTTTAGTTTGAACTGCGACCAAGCGATTAAATATCGTATCGAAATGCAAAGTGTAAACAAAACTGAGTCATTAATGACTCAAAAAATGAACGAAAACCATAAGAGCATTTTAGACCTCGATGATTACCGTCTGCTGGATATAATGAAGTATATCTTTGCCGATTGCGAGTTGAGATATAAATCTCAGGGCAACAATGTGAAGTATGCCAATCTGGTAAACTTTGCACTGGCTCATGAGAAATTTGAAGCAATATTCAAAGAGTACTTCAAGAAATTATACAAGAGTCTGGAATTCGTTTTTGTAGCAAAAAGAGAAAAGCTAGATATAGATTTTTCAGAGCTGCAAATCACACACAAAGGAAAAGAAGGAGATGCTTTCTGGCGAATCTACGCTAATGCCATTAGGGAAAATAGCGTATTAAGCGAAGTTCTACTAATCTATGAACCAGAATCGTATCAACCCAATTTTTTGGATCATTTCGAAATAATAAAACACGCTCTTGAAAATAAAAGGACACTTAAATATGTAACAATTAAACTTAATGGTTAGTATGTTCCCGAAATATAACTTAGTTACTATAAATATTGCAGTAAAAATAATAAATATTAAAATAAATTTATATATAAACAAAAAATAACAAAACCTTTCCATAAATATATTTTTAATTTTAGGATATTCCCTAGAAGACTTAAACCAGTTTGGCCACATTACCTATCTCTATTTAGACGTACGAATGAGTGCAGATGCTCTGGTAAAAGTCTGCAAGTCAAACCCACATTTGGATACTCTGCAATTTCGTAGCGCCGACATTCTTGGAAGACTGTCCGACATCGTTCCACATTGCCGCAATCTTAGGCGCCTTAAGTTTGTAGCAAAACCGGACATTGATGGAGCCGAATATGCACCGCTGGCAGAACTTCCCAACTTACAGGAAATGACTATACACAGAGCCTTCGAGAACGGCTCGCTTTTGACCATATTTGAAGCAATAAAAAAATGGAAGAGACCGGAGCTCCATCCGTTGCTAATTGAGTTTTCCGAATTCATGCCACATTTGAGCAACGTTACGATTGCAATAATTAACTAACCTTAGCCTTTAGAGCAATCTCTCGCCACCATTACCTTAATAAACGCATTTCTTACAATCAATTGCAAACATCTTACCGTATATGATTGTCCGACATCAGATAAAGAAATGAACGAATTAACTTCAGTATTAAAGACTTTTAACATAGAAACTTTTAGCTTAAATGAAAAAAATGA